>OX411309.1:74438453-74657948 GCA_948150685.1 Rhaphigaster nebulosa
CTAAACATATGATTTATGTATTTAATTTAAATATAATTTTTGATGTAAGCGTAACTTCAAGTAAGGTACCCTTTTCGGCTCACCAATTTTAACCAAAATATAGTAAATACATTTATATCGATATAAAAGTCCTATTTAACAAATTTGGGATGTTTTATATTATATTTTAATATAATTTTTGATGAAAGTCTAATGTGACCTTCAAGTAAAGTAACGCTGCCGGTTTTCCAATTTAGACCAAAATCTAGTATGTTATTTAAATCAATATATAAGTTATAAATACCAAATTTGAGAAGTTTTGCATAATATTTTAATATATTCTTTTATGGAAATCAATTATGACCTTCTCAGGGAGGGACCTCAAACAGGGAGGTTCACAACTATATTTTACAACAATCCCAAATACAAAATTTCAACTTTCTACGACTAACCGTTTTTGAGTTATGCGAGACATGAACGTACGTACGAACGCAACCACGACGAAACTAGTCAAAAATGGGTTCAGGGATGGTCAAAATGGATATTTCCGTTGAAATCTGAAAATCGAAAATTTTCGCGATTACGATACTTCCTTTACTTCGAGAATGAAGTAAAAAAATAGAGTAAAACTAAACCATAAAAATAATAAAACAGAACCCAGCTGTGGCAATGGGTATTACGGCTGAGTTAAGATATTAATATTCCCAGAAAATGCGTAGTTTTTAGACCACAAATTATAGAACATAAACCTAAACCAGCATTCAGTATTTTCATTAATAACTAAAAGATATTTAATTCATTAATTCTCGAAAAGTTATTTTTAACTTAATAATGGAATTGAAGCACCTAAACCCCAAAAATGAACAGTAAAGAGCGTCATGTGGAACCTCAAAGTATAGCATCCTCTTCCTCAAAGTACGCCGTTCCAAACAAACGGGATACTGCAAACAGGATTCTGTATCACAATAATTTACCTCGGTACATAATATACGACGTAAACCATCTCCACACACTTTTTATCGTCGATATCAAAAGAATCTAATCTTCATACTTAATTAATTCAACCCTAAAGGGGTCGTATATTTTTCAAAGAGCGTTATTTTGTCTATTTTAAAATATAAAAAAAAGTGCATTAATTATAAGTCGCGGGGAAAGGCGAGGGGTATTCAATTATTAAAATGAGATCACTTCGCTTTATAATTATCACTACTAAAGAGTAAAGAGCACGGCTCTGGGAAAATCTGTATTTACGGTAGGGCTCCGCTAGGGAAAGGGCACTTAAGGAAGAAAGGAAAAATCACTCCTGGCGCCCCTGTCCTGTGAAAATTACCTATACATGGGCGGAGGTGGAATTTTCATGACGAGGATAAATTTAGCTCTTAATGGCTAATTATAATGGAGTGAAAAATAAGCTGCCTTCAAGAGATATTACATTAAGAGGATGAGGGGAGGGAGGAAAATGTATTTGAGAATGTTCAGCCCACACCCCCAACGGCAAAATAAATTCCCTTAAGAATGTAATGACATTGGGCTAAAGTGCCATCGTACTTTCCCGCCGTTACCATTCCTGAAAGCGATCCTTGATGATGACACATTTCGCCATGGAAGAACTGTATGGTGCCCCAACTAGTTTCTGCAACTAATGACGCTAAACCCTACATATGAAAGGGATTTACATTTCCATCTCGTTACAGCACTTTTCTCGTTGCCATAAGTACTCATGACACATTTGTTTTTGTTTTGTGGAAGTTTTCCAAGTTAAAAATTCTAAAACCCAATTTATTTTTTCTTTCGTTACAGTCTTCTAAAATAACTTCCCAGCTCTCATTTCTTCTAAGCCATTGAAACCTACGGCTACTCAACTCTTGATGGCCAAAACGAAAACCACCTTTTCGAATCCTGTCAAGAATTTATAGCTAGTAGCATAACCAACAAATCCCAGAATAATAATGTCCATGCATCAATTTCTTCAAAAGGACTGATTTTTCTATACTATTTTTTAATTAATAACAGATTTAAACTGAAATATTTGATATAAACAGAAGTCTTGCATTCAGTAAACTATATAATCTTATAGACTTCGAAGGACGGGAAAATCTTAAGATTAAAATTACATTGATAGTAACAATTCAAATACACAACTTTAGCAAGACTCTAAATTCTAAATTTAATCTTAAACGAGGGTGTCCGGGACTAAGCTACAGCAACAAAATAATACTATAATTGAGGGAGTACGAAGCCATGGGGACCTAGTCGAGTTTTATTAAAAATTGGGTTAATTGCAGAAAAATAACACTGGATATATAAATGTACTAAGTGGCAAAATGATTCAGGCATAAAATAAGTTATAATACTTAAACAGTATCTATATATTATGTTTCAAAAAATATTACAACGGCTCTATGCTAAAGTATGGAGCTTTTAAAAAAAAATCTGACCGGGTTCTAAATTAAATCTTAAAGTACAGGCAAGAAAATAATAATCAATCTCACATAAAAAAAAAAAATATAATAACGCATTTTGCGGTAAGTATTAGAATTTTTGGAGCAAAAATACTTTAAATAACTCAATATTTACATTTTATTGCTTGGATTCATTGGATTCTGGCCCCTTCAATTTTCCATAGGTACCAAACAATCTTATTATTTAGCTATAGGCAATATTACAAAATAATAGCCTCATCATTCTTTACTATCATAAAAATAGTAAAATTAATGAAAATTAATATTTTAAAATAATAGAGTAAATGATAAGATGAGAGAAATTCATTGATTGATTTTAATAGTCTGCAAAACTACAAAGAACTCGAAAAATTAAAAAACAAAACAATAAAATCAATTATAATACAATAAAAAGATTCAAAAAGTAATAGATGCTTTCGTGTACATCATGTATCTCTTGGAGGGAGAGAGGGAGAGAGAGAGTAGAAACAAATCATATAAGTTTTAGATAAAATCGGTATGTAGCAATCTGGTAAAAATAAAATTCATAAACATGCATAAAAGTTGTTTTTACACGTTTAAGATGTGCATAAATTTTTTATTGTAGCTAGGCACTTAAATAGTCCACAATTTATGACCCAAAACAAGTTTCTGCGACAATTACAAGCCCTGTAATAAAATATTCAAAAATGACTATATTTGGCGTTTTTTTTTTTTTTTTGGAGAAGTTGTCGACCGACTTCAATTTTTTAAGACATTTTTTGTGTCTCTTTATAGGCTATAAAGTTTAATTTTTCTTCAAATCTTAAACGTGAAAAAAAAAACTTTTTGGCATGTTTATGATTTTTTTTTAAGTTACTTCATTTTATTGTTACTACATTAAAAGTTACTACCATAACGATTTTATCCAAAAAGTATTCAGTTTGTTTTTATTTACTATTTATATTACTATTTTTATGTCATTTATTACGCTGAGAAATTCCATTGGAAATTTATTTTTAAAAATAAGCTAATCCGTCTGGACTGTTATCTTGGCTTTTATCTACACATGATTTTATATTGATGAATTTGTTTTACGGTATTAACATAAAGATTTGTGATAAATATACTATTAATTTATGATATTAACATAACAGTTCATGTTAAATATTTTAATGCATACTTTAATAATCAGTGAACATGTAAAGTGAACTGCTGAATTTTTAAAAGGAAGGTAAAACTACATTCTTGTAATTTGAAACGATCATTGATTTTGAGTTTCTACTTTTTCAGGACCGGTACAGATTTATACGAGTATAAGTCCTATCTGTGAAAACCTCAATGTTCAGTAAATCTATTTATAGTTTTCAAACCTGATCAAATAAGATTATTACTAGAGTAGATTCGTTATAAATTTGTAAATTGTGTAGAAAACTGTTCAATGTGCTTATTTAATTTTATTATATTATATTAACAGGAATATTTATTTATTATATTAACAGGAATACTGACTAGAATAATATAATTGAAATTTCAAAAGTATGATATCGTCGCCACCTCGTTGAAGTAACTATTGTGAATACACTTTTCTATTGAAAAAAAAAAAAAAAATTCACTTTTTACTTTTAACTTTCCCATTGCGAATATATTTTCTTATATCTGGGCCTTAATACTTCTCCAAATCCAAGATCTGTGTTTATATGATTTTATTTTACAAATATGCTTCTGGTAAATTAATAAAACTGAGGAATTCTATTTTATGCTATTTTTCACAATCGTCATTTAAGCGTGCTGTCGAAACTTGAAAATTCCGATTTCCCAGGTTTTATTCGTGGTTTTGATGAATTTCTTAGTTACGTGTTTTTTTTCTTTGAACTTTTTCGTCTATTTAGAAATATTTGAACATGTCGCAATGTTGTGTGATTCTATTTTATTATTATAATTCCTTTAAAAATGTTTAACAACTTATTTAAAGGTAGATTAATATTTTACACAGGATAGTCGATAAACCATGTTTAGCGATAAGTACTACTACTACTAGATATAGTAATATTCTAATTATTAATCAATTGCAATACTATTAGTGGATCGATATCGCCCTACTAGGTTACATGGCCACCTAGTGCTTGTAGACAGTTGCTTGTGCAGATGTACACTTAATTGGGTTTATGTTACTGATTACATCAGTTTGCCTGTTAGACATTGATAGCATTCAAACATCACTGTGCCCGACGGGGTGGGATACGTTTACCTAGTAAATTGATTTGCTTTCGTACATCTTTCCGCTTTTCTGTCACTCAAAGATGAACTAGTTGAGTTTTCATACTTTTCCAGGGCTCTTGTAATCTTGTTAGTTCGGCTATTTGTTGTCATTTCAATTCATGAGAGACTAAAAATGATCTAGTGTTTCGGTAGTTTTTATTGTTAACCTCGTTTACTCTTAACCTCGTTACAGTTAAACTGTATTAAAAAAAAAAAATTAAGTAACTGTTTTGCTTATTATTGTTATTTCTTAGTATTTTGTTTCCTTTTTTTGTACGTGATTAATGATAAAAAAAACTAATAGCGATACTCTATAAAATAATATATTTCCACTATATAACAGAAAAGAATCGAAATTCATAGTGAATATATCATTATAAGATTATGTATACGTTTTTTTTATGAAAGAATGTCCCTTCCTCTAGCTTTTTTCGGCCTTTGTGGATATTTCATGCCGATGGTGAAAAAAAAAATTGAAATGAAACAAATCATTATATTTAAAAGAAACTAATTGATTTTGCGAACTTGATGTTTAATAGATGAGGCTATACCTTTAAATCATTAACTCTCAATGCAATATTGAGTTACTTTTCATATTTAATTTTTCGTGTCGCTTAATTATTCTTTAATTAACAAGACATTGATTGATTTAGATTGTTTTTAATAATTGATCAGTAATTTTTTCAAATAAAATAATCCTTCTCTCTCTCTCTCTCTCTCTCTCTCTCTCTCTCTCTCTCTCTCTCTCTCTCTCTCTCTCTCTCTCTCTCTCTCTCTCTCTCTCTCTCTCTCTCTCTCTCAATTATCGCGTTGACAAAATCCATTGGAAATTTATTTCAAAAAATGAATATATTTTCTTTGCCGCGCCTGGACTATAAGCAAAGACAACATATAATTTTACTCACTGTCGAACCCAGCCATAATTGCAAATATTTCGAACTTTTAAAGGTTATTACATCTTAACGATTTCGATTTGTCGGCAATAGAAGAAGATAAAAATGAAGGAATGGAGCCCACCGATGAAACCTACTACAATAATAAACAAGTGACGTAATTATTTTAGATCGCTCCATTGAGATTCGGACTTCCGTGGAGTGATGAATCATTCAATTCCTGAGTGGGCCACAAACAAGGAGATGAAATCATCAATGTGCCAGTAGCCGGCAGTGTTACTGACAATTATCGCAACTGGACACTGATAAATTATCAATTCCAATAAACCGTTCCAGGAAATGCCAAGTTAATACTACAGTTAAGTGATAACAGTGGGCATGACACCTTCTGATAATTTACAACGAATAAAGATTTTAGGGAGTAATTATAATTGTTGCTATATTGCTTTGATAACTTTCGTCCAGAAAATATTTCTTAAATCTAACACCATACGTAACGAGAAATTATTGATTGAAAATAATAATTGGTTATTTGGTCTTAGTAGAGTGAAATCACAGAAATTGTTAAGTTAGGGTTCATATAAAGTAGTTCGAATAAAGAATTGATTTTTGTTTTATATTATCCCTGGTAATTATACTGATATTAAAAATGGTTAAAGTAGTTAATTTTTATGATTATAAATTCGATGAATGTTAGTGATTGTTACCTCTGAGGCGAGCTTACTAATACTAATCCTTATAAAAAATGAAATTATTAAATAATTACTGCGCGACTAATATTACGACTGAAAAATATTTTCGAAACCTGGTTAAAAATTAATTTACATTATTATAATATATGTTTATCAATAACATGAAGAAGAACCTCAGCAAATTTATATTTTTGCTATTTAAAAAAATTGTGAATGTTTCTTAAAAAAAAAATCACGAAATCGATTTATCGAATTTAAAAAAAGTTGTAAAATTATGGAAAACTTTAATATAGGTTTATATTGTTTTATTTGTTTTAGTACTAAGCTGCTCTCCAGCCCGCCCGAAAAAAATCGCAAAAAAATATTTGCATTTACTTGGACAAAAGATGAAATTTAGATTGTATTCTTATTTAGGTCAACTACATGGGTATTGGGTTCTCGATTCTCCAATCCTCCCCAATACCCTCGATGTCCTCCCCATCTGGCCCAGATACAGAGGCGGACCAATAACGTAAGGTCAGCAAAGAGGAGGGCTCGCCACCCCGAGGCTAAACGACAACCAGCGTATGCGCCTCCCTCCCTCTCCCTCCCCTCGATATGAAATGGAAAAGATAAAAGACGGAAGAGAAAGAAAGCAATAAAGATAAGACGCCATCCTCGCTAGCCGCTATCTATACGCACTCCTTACTTAGGATGGTCTCCTTTCCGTCGGATCTGGCCACTGTAAGCCATGTTGCCCGAGGGGTCGTATCTCATCGTAGGATATCTCCCTTCCCGGAGGAATATCTCCACTGGTGGGGCGGCCTATCTAGTGAAATAGTAGCGGTAGCCTATTTATAGTATGTTCACCCTAGAATATCATTAAAATAAAACTTACGGGTTGTATGTACCGACATAGTAGTGACGGACAAAACGGCATCTAGGAATTCAAAATGAATATTAAAAAAACTCATTATATGAATACTATGAATACCTAGTTGAGATCTCACTTAATATGCATGATAGAGCGTTAGGTCCTCTGAGAGAAAAGAAAAAAACAACTTATTAGTTATCCTTGGAAACAGCATTTCTGGAAGAAAAAAAACCCTGACTGTTCCAATAACCACATACAAATCTCCATAATACCAACGAAGAGTCTGATTAAATCCTAATGAACTGTTAACAGGGCGGTAAGAAATGAGCATCATATATCACAAAAGTGCAAATGTACGTCCCATTCGCACCCCACTATCAGGAGAGTGATTAAACTTTAATGAATTGTTAGTAAACCAATAAGAAACATGTTTATCAGGTTTCAATTATAGGCCGATTCGTTCTTGACTTCTAAAGATCTTATCGAATCCAGAAATTATCATCTATACCTATTTATATATCAAGTAGAAGAATTTGTTACTTCCATCCTCCACCAACATGCAAGGATCGGCACTGTGAGATCGACAGTTCTTTCTTCTCGCAAACTCGCGTGCAGCTTCCTATGTACGATAGCCAAACTCCTCGTTGGTGGAACTGTTTCCACCAAGCGCACTGTTGCGCTTCACAGCTCCATACAAGGATATTTGTTTCTTTTTCATAAACTGTGACTTCTGGCATTAAGCTTAAATGTAGCATTAAGTAGAAATGGGGGTGCTGCAGTTCCACAATTCCTATACGCGAGCCGCCACTGAAGTTGACTGAACAAACTTTGTAATAATTGTGAAATAATAGACTGAAAACGTTGTTTTCTAAATAAAATGGGAGGGTAAGGGGAGGGGGGGAGGAGGGAGAAAGGTGTGATAACATGAAACTTTATTGCCGTTTATAAAAATGTATTGTCGTTTGGATCATATTCCTTGAAAATGTCTGAAATAAATGAGACTGGCGAGCATATTAGGCCATAGTTATGCAATAAAGATCCAACCCATAATTTTGTATTTGCGTGTTTTCGATGGTATTGGTGAGGTTTTAGCATCTTATATGTATTGCAAAAGTGATCCAAGCAGTTCGGACAGGTTTGGAAATTTTATAGATTATTATTTTAAAGGATATTTTTTATTTTATGGGTTAATCCAAATATAACACGGTTCAAACCACGGAGCGCAGCTATTATCTAGATATAATGATCTTCATAACAACAATGCGAAATTGTTTTCTCCATTTGTTAGAATTTCACTTTATTAGAACTTTTAATAAACCAAAAGCGTAGATTGCTTATCTAAGCAAACAATCGTGACCGAAACCCGAAAATCCTTAATTTAAAAAAAAAGTTAATAATCATATAAACAATGCAAAACAATCATATTAATACAATGCTAATTTTTGTTAGACATTCAAAAAAAAAAATCGAGGATCCTAAAGAAGTTCAATGTTGTTTAAAGTAGTCTTTTTAGATGTCTGGCAAACACGTGATACTGTTTTGTAAATTTGAAACAACATCGGAATTTATTCAAGCTCGTTACTGTCCCAGGCTTGTTCTTTCGAGTTAAACCGTTGCGATGTCGGAAAGAAAGGGAATAAAGATCAGAACAAGGACAGAATGGAATACAAATGATCATCGAGAGAGGGCGGAAGACTAAAATATAGCCCCGGAGTTATCGGGGACGGTATTATGCACAGACCTCGCCACCCGACTGGGGACATTAACTAGCCCGATAGCCGACTGTCCTAATCCGTAATCACAATTCAACAGTGAGCCCCCGGACCCGTTTTACATAATCCCACCCCGCCCCCCAGGACCATCTCTCCAAATTGCACATTTACCATCTTCCTTAGGCAAGCTATTTCTGATGGGTTAGCAGTATCGCCTTAAAGGATCAACCGGACTATTTTGAAACTGCTTAGAGAATGAAACAAAGTGATGACAATGGCGAGGGGCACGAATCCACATAACTTATTTTACAGAATTCAGAAAATTCGGCGATCAGTAATAATATATACCTACTGTTGCGAGGACTAATAATAAAAAGTATCTCAACAGGGTGGCTAAGGTCAAAACATGTTTAAAGTATATGCCAACATTTAGGTCCAATTTTCAGCCATTCATGAATGCATATAACTTATATTACAGGCTTAGAAAATTTATTAATCGGTTATAATATACCAACTGTAGTGAGGACTAAAAACGGGGTGGTCAAGGTCATACAATGTTCAAAATATATGCCGACGTTTGGGTCCATTTTCCAGGCCACAAAATAAGCAGAAAGGGGTAAGGACTGTCCAAACCATGAATATTGAACTGAAATTTGACTTCAGCAGACATAACTAGGTCCCACATTTACTCATAACCGTTATATGACCATTGATAGACGAAAGAGAAGTCTAAAATTTGGAGAAATCTTTAAAAAAATATTTATGGTTTATGACAATATTAAACATTAATAAGAATTTACAAAAAATATAGCAAATGCTTCCGACAGTATTACATATTTTTTTTTTTAGGTACAGCGATTTCATCTATTCATGAACCTAAATTTGAACTCTTTTTTTTCGACAAAAGTTACGTCACCAAAACTAGTCACCAGATGCAACTAATAAATAATTCATATAAAACATTTTTTTTTTTTGCAAACTACATGAATAATTAAAAAAAATATTAACATAAAATAACAAGTCCTCAATAGTAAGGAAATAACTATACTGTCTTGAAATTCATTTTCAATTGCTGGAAAAATCTACCCAACAAGAATTGATCAAGGAGTTTAAAAACTACAATTGGTATTGGTGAGAGAGGGGAGAGGCGATGGGAAGGAGGGATAATTTGCATGATAATGATAAGTATAGCCTTTTCGTCCATTTGCCAACCCTGGCGACTACCTGAACGTTGCCATCCTCAACTAACGAACTAGTCAAATTGGGAGTTTAAAGATTTATTTCTAAGAAAAGCCATAAATTGAATCTTGAGGATATATTTTAAGAAAATAAAAGAAAAGAAATTTTAATATGTGATTCGAATCCCAAATTCACTATGTACCTACTTGCACAATGTTGATTTCAACGTAAACCAAGTCCTCATACCTGAAAATAAATTAAAATGCGTTAGTTAAAATTATAGTTAATTTTCTTTGAAATTTAATTTATAAATATTTTTTTAAGGATTATAAGTGGTACTTTTTCCTAATGTACAATTGATTAATTTCATATTTATGCACCTAATTATTTATAATTATGATAGAGGTTGCCTTAAATTGACATGCAATGCAGGATAATAAAATAAGAAGTGCATTAAATTAATCAATTTATCACATACAAAAAAGTTAACTCATTTTAATATGCATCACCACACCTGGTGATGCTTCCAAGTTCTTTATTTAGTTTTATTGTTTTCTGTTTTAAGTGTTTTGAAATCATTATAGCAAAGCCAAGAAAAAAATAAGAAGAAAAAAAAACATCAAGTAATTTAGAAATAATAAACCAAACTCTAATGATTTGCATATTTCTTTTTTAATCTAAAGAAGATGGCCACAGTGTCGGCGACAATTAAAGATTTTTATTATTTTATGATAGGCAATCAACATTAAACAGTATATTATATATATTTTTTTTTACTGCCTCTATCTTCCCCTTGATTAATCACTACGATTAACTGGCTGTTCAAATCATAATATTTTTTACAAAATATAAACCATATATAGCGTATGTGTCTTTTTTATAATATAAAAGCTAAAATGATCACTTGTCTAGCTATATTTAATATTGTCCTATTCATCATGATATAATGGACCGCTAACATACATTCAGTTTTATATAGCATATAATAACGAAACATTAATAACATGCTACAATGTATGAATTAAATGATGCATGGAGGATTGTTTTCACTAACAAAAATTTACGTGGATAAATTAAGATGCGTCAAAATTGCAACATAAAAAAAAAAAAAGTTATAAAACTAGAAATAAAAGGAACTGATGGTAGGGTTATCGATCCGGCCAAGTGACAAATATCCGGTAAATAAGACAAGATAAATAAAGTTACTTGTACGTCACCTTTAGCCTGGGCTACCAAAGGATATTGTATTAGGAGAGGGAATGAGAAGGGAAAAAAAAATGGGACATGATGGATCCGGAGGAGAGTGTTGGGGGAACTTTTAACAAATGGCCTTTGTGATAAATGGGCCCCCCACGAGTGAGATATCAGCTGCCCTACCCTTAGCATTCCATTCATAAGGGCGGCTCTTCCAGGGTCCGTTCATATCCCAAAGGGCCCCCAATCCTCCATGATCTGGATGGATTGGAAGGACAGAGCTATATGGGGGCTCTTCTAGGAATAGGTAGTATGTACGAATAGCTTTATTCCTAGAATCCTTGTATTTTTTTTTGCTCAACCTGTATTCTACTTAACAAATGATGAGGACCTTGTGCGCAATTTTGGACAAGCAGATGTACAGCCTTATATTTTTATTAATGGTTTAATAATTTTTAAGTTGAATGGAGAACATCGACCGCTTCCTATGAAAGAATTATTATAAGGATTTAATTTCGACTCATTTAAGTCAACAAAGTTAATATTGAACAGTCTTGGTGTGATGCATTATCTTTGTTTGGTTCGTCTCCATTAGAATGTCGATGTTAGAAGTGATCTATTCTTCCTTTGAAGTGATCTTACGTTTTTAGTTCGGATGATGCCAAAATTAGCGAAACGTGGACTGGTTAGTTGTTTACTGCTATTAGAGAGGCTGAAGGCTTTGGGTTGCAATCTACCTATAATATCCTGTCATTTGTATATATTTTTTTTAGTTTTCACTGTAACTAACTTAGAGAATAAATATTATTATTTTAATACATATTTTAAGGAATTAGATAAACGAAAAGTCTGGACGATATGCAGCTTCAAAAACAAAAATGAATTAGTACAGTATATCAGTAATTCTTCATAGTGTATATACTGTGACTGAAATCGTTTAATGACAAATCCCTAATTGAGAATAGCTAAATAAATGGTTTAAAAAATGTGACTGTTTTTTTTTTATTATTTACTATTATTTTTTATTATTTTTTTTTTACTGTAAATTTTATTATTTCCTTGTAAACCTACCATTCCAACTATCTTCTAACTAGCATCTTTTAATTAGCTTCTGTAATCTTTAAATATTTTTTTATTCTTTCGCTACTTCTACCATTCCTCAGAATACCATCTATCTCGAAACCATGACATCCTTCTTATTTCAGCTGTATTCCTTTCTCTAATTGAGAGGGGTCAAAAGCCAATGGGCCAAAGTCGAGCTTTTTTGAAAACTGGATTAAGTGCAGAAATTGATATCAGATATATAAATATACTTAGTGGAAAAGAGATTCAAGCATAAAATACGTTTTAGCATTGAACTGATTGAATGGCCAAGGGGATGAAGGTGATAAGTAACATTTTTAGAGTTCTGATAAAACAGAATTCAATTAACCTTTATTCAATAAAAGGCAGATGTGTATCGTCACTTGGGGCCTTTATCAACTCTGTTCTGAACCAACTATTGAGTTAATATGAATAGAAGGAGGAAATATTTAAAAATATATCACTTCACACCCTTTTTCATAATGCTTCACACCCTTAATGCTCCGAAAATGTCACTTATCATCTTTTTCCATTTGACTCTTCAATTATATAGTATTTTTCAAAATTATTATAACAGCCTTGTGAAAAAGTACAGTCCTGTAATCAAAATTATTTTTATAAATTATCAAAATAATTTTTAGAAAGCTCTAAAATTTGGACGGTGATACGAGTATGCAGAAATGTACCAAATTATAATTTTTTTTTTAATTTCGGGATTTGACACTCTTATGATACTTCTCGAATTGCTCAATGTCTGCTAAGAGAACGTCATGCTGCCCAGAACCAAAATGTAAATAGCCGTTGTCCCTAATCTCCTGGCGCATTTGCATACTATTGAGCGATAAAAGAAGTACCAAAGCAGTGAAAAAGACCGAAATTAAAATAAAATAAAAAATCAGTTGATACGTTTCTGCAAAACACCGAACATTTAATCTTTTAGTATAGACAAGGCAATCATAAAAAAATTCATGACCCCTTGGCTTCTGACCTCATTGATTCTTCTTAGGCTTTATAAGTATTTGTCCTGTAGGACGCGCTTATAGTAATTATCATTCTATATTTTCCTTCATCCTCCATACATGCCCAAACCATTCTCGTAGCCTTTCCCTCGGTACGAACCCGATAGGACATATTCTAAGTTCTCTCTTGCGGTTCCGTTGCGCGTACGTTCACACACACCTAGTCCTTCCAACTTCCTCAAGAATCTCAAATCAGCTATTGTAATTTTACATATATATTGAATTAACTTTCTCTGTTCCATACAGCCGCAATAACCGTTTTGATGAGCAAAGGCTTCCCTTCTTTATTGATCTAATACTCCTCGATTAGATTTGGGGATATTTGATATACTACACCAATGGCATCTCTTACTAGATTCAGTACGTCAGGTTGATTACAATTTCTGACCATAATACGCAAATGTTAAAATCCACCCACTCTATCTCAATTTATTCGCTTGAATCCTAAGTTTTACTAAGGTTACCTATAAAACTATTAATCGCACTTATTACATTATCAACTATTTTTATGTTTCTCTATGCATTTTATAAAAAAATATAATGTCATCTCTCAAGATAACTTTGAAATGAAAAAACTATTAAAGTAGACAATGAAGTTGGTATTGATTCTGAATTTCTTCCTCCTCGAAATACATTACAATCTCACGGAATTTAAATCGAACAACTCTGAATGCTACAATAAGCAATTTTTTTTATAAAATACCAAACTTCAGGCAAGGGGGGGCCCCCTTCTTTTTCAGCCCTGAAATAGTTCCGATTATCAAGAGGGGACCCATATCGTGAGGTTCGGATATAAATCATAAAACAGAAAATGATTTTGCCGGCTGAGATTGATGGAGGAGGTGGGAAAGAAATTCCCAGCCAACGGAGTGAGTAATCGAAGGTAGCTGTTGAGTTCCTCGCTCATTTTTCCTCTCCTTACCGCACCCCTCGCTCTTTATAAAGAAATAATTCACTCTCACTCCTGGTTTCCATATTATCGCTCTGAAAATAATGCACCTTTCCAGGAATACTTTCCTTAACGGTGCCTCTCTCCGAATGGATCTGTAGCAATAACGAACATATACATCCGAAAATATCGCTATTGGGAGACCTATGCTGTCTGGGAGATATTAAATTCGTACGAGATTATTACGTATTGTTTGTTTAGAGGTAAAAAAAATAATATTTTCAAACATTTTTTAAAAAATTGCTATTTCTCATGTTAAAAATATACGTTGGTATGACAAGGTCGTAACAACCATTTTTGGCTAAAATGGGATTATTGGTGACTCTAATTCTCTGACTCTTACTGGCGCACAAGATAAACTAATTCTATCTGTGGTATATTGAGAAATAGCCGTTTTACTAATGATTTTTTTTTTTTTAAGACTACATTTCGTTCGACGTATTTTATATAAAATCAAATGTATAGTATTTTTTTTATATTAAACCAACTTCAAAAGTTGGATTGAAAACATTTAAAGATATGAGGAGAAAATTGATAAATTTCATTTATAACAAAAAACATTTTAGCACTTCAAATTTTCAAACACGTTTTAATTTAAGCATTTCAGTCTGTATGTTAGTAAAATGGACCTCAAAGCCCGACCGAAGGGTTTTGCTTAAAGTTTTAGAATGACGGTTTTCGGGCCACATAAATCGATTGGGCCTCAGGAAATCTCTTATTTATTAAAATAAAATAAACCGCAGAGACTGCTTTTGAAAAAAGTGAATAAAAAAGAGCGAAACCACAGTAATGTATTCTAAGCAAATCTTTAGTCAATCAAAAAAATATATTTTTTCTTTTACAAACAATTCGTCATTATTTTATTTTCAATGTTATTTTCCCTTAATATTGATCAAAATATATATTTTAATAAAAATGAAGGAACAATAAAATGAACTTTAAACGATTAAGAATAGGAATATTTTTTTTCTTTTTTTCTGTTTTGAACTTCTCAAATTATAAATATCGTATGATGTAAATGTGTTGTAATATTTATATCGTGTATTTTATTATTTCTGATGTCATGACTGTACAACTAGTATATCTCAGTTATAGTCCTTTAATGTTTTTTTTTTGGAGGTGAGGGAAGGGGAGAGGATGTCGGGATTGGTCATGGGTAATCGACATAAAACAAAGCAATGAGTTTTTGTTTTATTTACTCTGACAACCGATGTTCCACTGTAGCAGTGGATACAACCTCATCTGCCCTAACAAATCTACGATTCCTCCACATTGTACAGGAGTTTCAGTGATTGATTAGCCTTGTCTATTGATTATCCCAACTATCCAGCGCTGAAGATAGCTGGGATAAATAAAACAAAAACTCATTGTTTTATTTTTATGTTGAGTAACCACGACAGATTCCCAACAAAAAATAATCATTATAAATCATCAAAAATCTTGATCACTTGAAGAATCAATAATTATCACCTCAACCATTCCTAAAGTTGACCTAAAGTCGAAGCGTGATTGGTTAGTTTGCGAGTGGAGAGAATTTTAGAGAGTTAATAATCAAACAATAGAATTATAAATAATTTATAGTATTACCTAGTTATGATCACAGATATATGTGAGATGCAAATTCTTCTTCCCCAAAACATTGTTACAATACTATGCAATCCACAATCATTTTAGTTTGATCGAATTTTTGCAAATAGCTCGTTTTCATTGGTATATCAGTATCTCTAGTATTTCTGAATCCGCAATGCATTATTGACTTCCACATCTGCCTGTTAGTTTGTTTTCCCGTTCGTTGTTTCTTTGCAACTCTGACCTATACTAGGATTGAAATCCAACCCCGAAACCTCTGAACAGGACAGACTATCCAGATAATAGGAATGAGGGTGGATAAATATATTTGTAGCGGAGGAGAGAGACAGGAGGAGCCGAGATTGATGAGAAGAGCCGTTGTTTATGTTAGGTCGGCTGCGGAAGATCCCCTGATTAACGAGCCGGCCCTTAATGACCCTTTTACGGCCCTCTTTGCCAGTCTTAAGGCAGGATTAGGAGGGCCCCAGTAACTGTGCCCTATCTGATGACTCTGCCCTTTGTCCCTTCGTAGCCAGTTACTGTTTTTCTTAATTAATACCGATTTGTGGTTCTCGTGTATTATCCGGGTTCTTATCTTTTGTCTGGCAATAAGAAGCTTCACTTTATGGTTCCTTTGTTCCTTTGAATGCAGTTATTTAATACTACATTGGTTTAATACTGGTAGGTATGCTTTTGCGTGGACTATATGTTTAGTTGAAGTTTTGACGAAAGTTATTTTCCACTATCTCTGTAAAGACAGTACTTGATAATGACTTAGCCCTCAGGGCATCCAAAATCTTCATTTGGATAATTTTTAACCTCAATTTTTTTCTTGAAATACCTTACATTATGGTGAAAATTAGCGTAAAATTTCCTTGTACTGTCGTACAGAAAGAAGCAGGAGAAACATGTAAAAATATTTTGGAAAAACCTCAAGGGTATGATAATTTTCAACGAATACTATTTGTTTTACAATTTTAATAAAAATTAGGAACAAACTCTTTTTTTGGGGGGAGATGAGAAATCCAAATCTGATCTCGATGTTTGAGAAAATTAACGTTTTTCTCCCTAAAATCACTAATTTGGAGACGTTATTTAGTATTCTTGCCATACATAGTACTTGAATGTTTTGAAGACTTATTTTTTATTAATATATGTATAATTTCGCTTGATAATAGGGACATTTTGGTTCCAAACTGATTTTTCTACCTTCATCAAAACCACATTTAAAAAATAAATTGTGTTTTGCACGTGCAAACTTCCCAACTTTTATTCAGCTCAAAAAGTTTCAGCAAAATCTCAAAAAGAAGATCCCCCAAGTGTCTTCTGTATGGTAAGACATATGTGGTATCTTCTCCAATAAGGGGCCTACACCAGGCCAATTGTAGCTAAACTTTCCAATAATCCGATTATAATCATCCAAACATAGGCAATCGTATCACATTTTGTTTAAAATTAATAATGTCTCTCCCAGCAATAATCTCATTATTGTCACAATGTTATTGAATAAAGGATTCAGGAATCTTATGATGGTAATCCTCTTTTTTTACTTCCTTGTACGCAGTAAAGGAAGTATTATAATCGCGAAATTTTCGGTTTTCAGATTTCAACGGAAATATCCATTTTGACCATTCCTGAATCCATTTTGACAAGTTTCGTCGAGACGTTTGTACATACGTTCGTTCGTACGTATCTCACATAACTCAAAAACGGTTAGCCGTAGAAAGTTAAAATTTTGTATTTAGTATAACTGTAAAATCTAGTTGTGAACCTCCCTTTTTGGTCACTGCATGATTGCTGGAAGTAGTACTTTACTTGAAGGTCATTATAGATTTTCATCAAAAATTATATTAAAATATAATGCAAAACTTATAAAATTTGGTATTTAAGACTTACACAGTAATATAAATAACAAAATAAATTTTGGTGGAAATTGGAAAATCGGAAGGAGTGCTTTACTTGAAGGTCATAAGAAACTTCAAGATCATAAGAAACATCAAAAGGTATATCGACATTTATAACAGAGATCATATGGTTCGGTGATAAAGGTTATAAACGCGATTTTTTTCCACTCTAATTAAACAATTTTATTACTTGCTAAAATTGAGTATAAGATACTTGATTTCCTCCCAATTTGTGAGCCGAACAAGTCTGCAGCAGGAGAATAGCATAACTTAATCGGGTTCTTCCGCTTAAAATGTTGAAACCGTGGCTTTGTCTAGTGATATAGTCAGAACGACATATAATAACGGAATAAGACCTTCATAAACAAGATCTTATGTGAGTCTGTGTTGTAGTCGCCGGATGGGAGTCGCGACGCCGTGTCGTTTTTGAGATACAGCTATTTTCGGAAACTAATAACCAAATTCATGGTCACTTTTTGAGCCGGCGATTTACAGTATAATAGGCATACAAGGAAGTCATGGGGTGTCCTCATCAGATATTTTTTTAGAAGAAGTAGTACATATTTTTATAATGTTATAATTAATAATCTTTTAACTATATATTAATTATGGAAAATAGGTGGTGCTAACATCCTCTTCTTTTATAAGTAAATAATTTTAAAACATTCGCATGATATAAGGGGTCCATAAGGGCGTTCAACGAATCTTCACCTACAGAAATTCATATTAGGTACCAACGATAATTGTATTCCAAGTCATTAAGAGGTAGTTATAAATTATAAATAACTATCTCTTAATGACTTTGAATATACTGCAATCTTAGAAGTCGAAGACGACAGGAAGGACGGCTCCTTGAGTAATGCAGATAGCTTCTGAACAGATTTAAATCGTGGCAGCGGTCTTCTGTTTTATTTATTTTGGAAAGGAGGGGGTCATTAGGGAGGGGAGAGAAGAAAAAAACGAGAACTACCCGAGCTCCATTCCGGGCCAGCTCTAGATGGAATTTTAAGCCAGCGCTCCACCGGAGGGCTTTACCGCCGTCGATTGGCCAATCTTCTAATTCTGCCTTTAAATTATTTTAGTATTATTTTATTCCTCCGAGTATTTTCGTAAGTGTCGTTAAATAATTTTAACAAAGAAGAAAAGAAAAAATAATTCTTTCCTTTCCTGAAGAGCCTGCTTCATTATGATTCTTTACACTACCTAATTTAGGGAAAATAATCAGTCGAAAATTTGGATGTAGATTTCAAGCAATTTAACTTTGATGTGAGAGAGTCATTGATTTTATTGGGTGGTTCCCCATTGAAAATGGTTTCGCATTGGCAATTAACAAACAATTAACTGAGCCGTTAGTATTCTTTAGTGTCCTGAAGGATAACACCATTTTTTCGAAATATATATGTTTAAGACCTAAAGGGGCACGTGTTTTTCTTTCTTTTCAGCTAATTTCAGGACAGAGATATTTAGTTTACGATGGGAACGATAAGTATCTGATGTAAATTTCTTAAATCCTTCAAGAACAGACTTCCGCTTATCTGTTTTTAAATTTGACCGTTTAAAAATCATCCAAAATAATTTGGGATATAAATGAAGGAATTAATTTTTTTTTTTTTTCGGATACTTTACGATCTTAAATAGAAGAATACTTTAAGATAGTTTCTTTTAATTTAGTACCGAGTTTATAATCGCATTGTATTCATTATTATTCACATAACAGAAAGTTAAAAAGGGGGAATGTTTTTGTTTTTTATCACATTTTTATTTTATTCTTTTATGATTTACAGCGATTCTCCTCTAGAACATGAAATTAATTGGCCATCTATAAAACCTTGACAATAATTAATTTTCTTTCATAACAAAACAATTGTTTAGAAGTGATACACATATAAAATATATATATAAATACTCATTTGTTGGGGATTATTCAAATATGAAAAGAAAACAACAAAAAAAAAAACAATTGTACTTGATGTTATAAATTAAATAAACCTTTAAATAAAAAAAAAAACTGTTATTTATGTATTATATAATTTTATTAAAAATAATAAACCATTTTAAATGAGTCACTCTTACGTTCAGCTACAGCAGTCACATGAAATTGATGTGTGTTCGGTGAATTATTCCATTCTTATCTTAACGCTCCTTAATGTTTCTCCTAAAATATTGCTTTGAGCTTTTTTAACCAATTACTCTTTCTCCCTAAAAAAGATCCCAACAGAACGGTATTTTTGTTTTTGAATTAGCTCCATCAATTTTACTTTGGCAGGCTCTCAAAGTTCAAATTCTAATTAGCACTCCTTAAATCTTCTCATTATAGACACAATTTAATTTTGGAGAGTTGCTGAAGCAGCGGCGTGATAATGAAAACCTTGATGCAAATCAATTATTTTTATCAAAAATGCAATAAATTTAAATTACATCTCCGTAGTATTATTTGAGATCCTTGATTTTTTTGATGTATAGACATAAATTTTGATCACTATCAAAAAATTCAAATTTCAAAAAATTACCAACGTGCAGTAATGTTTCAGGTTCGAAATAATTCTTCATTACAGAGTTGGAAAGTATGCACTTCATTACAGTCCACAAGCCTCTTTACTACTTCACAAACAAAAAAACTTATCATTGCAATCACTTCAAAAAATTAGAAATTTTGAATTCCTGGCCCAAAATTTGGAATTAAGCTCAAAACCGTCCTAAAAATTATCGATTAGCAACTGTAGATCTCTCAGGAATTTTATCAGATTTTTTTGGAAGAGTCAAACAGCTCAATTTTTTAGGAGGCTTATTTTCGAGCTTTTCTGCATGAGTAAGAAATTTTTTTAAATAAAAAAATTAAATAAAATACGATAAAAAAAATAAAGCAATAACTTTTTTAACAATCTAACTTTACAATGAGGTTCAAATGCGAAGAAATCAAGTTGACTGATATGGTGATAGTTACTATCTCTATAATAGCCTTCTCTCTCCACAAGACTAGCTCCATTTTCTCAGAACACCCAGCCGGGGCAAAAGACCGCTAAAGAGAGTAGCTAAACGGATCCAGACCCGAGAGGATGTAAGGAGCGTAGCGCAGTCATTGTCTCCAAGGAGTGAGAGAGGGAGGGATGGAGGGAGGGAAGGAGGGAAGGAAGGAGGGAGCCTGTCCGCGATGTAAGGGGTTCTAGTATTTATCTCTCCGCTCTTCTCCCTAAATCTACTTTACAAGGATTCGTCTACCTCTTTGCTAGGGTTACTCCTTTCTCTATTTCCTCCTTTCCGCAACAGCGCCTCTCTTCCTTAACAGACAATATATCCTTCCCTTAATTATCCTTACAAGTCTCCCTTCCAAGTTCAACGTGTCATTAGTAAAATACCTTATAAATAGCCAGGCACCGTCTTAGAATTATTAATGGTTGCAATAAACGATATTTCGTAAATTTCTCTAGCCATATTTCTGTATCTTGCATTACTTATTCTTACTATATCAGGATATTTTGATAATTAAACGAAATCAAAACGCATTGAAAGTTATACTTTCAATAACAAACTTTTTCGTTTGTAATTACTAACCGCGAAAACAACTGAACTAATCTTTTACCAAATTTTAACTATGTCATCTTCAGGAAGGTTTATCAATAATAAAATCTACCGATATCGATATAGCGGCTGCACAATAATCGAAACCACTTCTTCCCTAGAGTGCAGCGCCAAAACGGTAAAGATGTTTTTAATTGCTAAAAGTATTTTCCGTAAAATCTTGAACTATATTCCCGAGTAAAGAAATAAAAGTCATGAGGGAAAGAATATATTTAATTTGCACATAACTCGAAACGCATACATCGTTGATAATGCAAATGATCATTCAAAAGATAATTAAAATCCCTATAAAACAAAAAACAAAATCATCTAATTCGGTACCTGGTAGTTGAAAATAAAAAATAATTTTTTTTTTCAAACACACTGATATATATGTTGAGAGAAATGATTTATTGAAAATCAGTGCTGCCCAAATATTGTACATTGGGTTGCTATAATACACAGCGTACTGATCAATCCTTAGTTATCTATATATGTGTATATATATATATATATATATATATATATATATATATATATATATATATATATATATATATATATATATATGTATGTATATGTACATATATGTAAACACATTTTACATTTCTTTCTTATTTTTCCTTCCCTTTCCCTTTTATCACTTAATCATTCATCCACATAATTCATAGCATTTTCATCCCTATTCGATTACACTACATTTTTTTTTCTTTTTTTTTTTATCTTTTATTTATTTTAATCCATCCAACTACCTTCTCTCTTCCAGTTTACAATAAACCCTTTCTTAATCTAATGTACAACTTCTAGATAATTGGAAAATTTACGAAACTAATCAAACATCAACGTTTGAACGCACACATATATTGATCAATAGTAAACGAAAAATAAGAAATGAAATATATATATATATATATATATATATATATATATATATATATATATATATATATATATATATATATATATATATATATATACACACACACACACACATATACAAACAAAATAAATAGAAATGGAAAATAAAGAAAAAATTCAAAATGATAAATAGACCTACCTAATTACCATGCAAGTGGTGGTGGATAATCCCCAGTGAGTCCAGAATAATGTTTTCGGCCAACACCGCAATATCCCCAACATTAGCACCTTGACTTATAAAAAGCTCCCCGTTCTGTTCAGTATTGTTCCGCTGGATCCAAAACAGAGGGCTCTGACGGTGAACTCTCTCTCTCTCTCCAAAGGTCTCGCAGAATTTTTCAGTTAGGAAAGGAATAAATTTCTCATAGATGCCTTCTTTTCCCTTTCCACTTCACCTGCCTGATCGGGATAGTTTTCCTCAAAAACAGTCGAATCCAGGACCAATGCAGTCTTTTCGGTCCGTAGGAATGCGCCAATATCAGCATACCTCGCGGATCCGTCCGTATCAACACAATAGACATCGTCAAAGCAGGTGAAGTCCTTTTCTCTGAGGAGCCTTATTAACTCATGCCTGACCCCATGGTGCCGGCGTGTTATGAGGAGGGAGTTGTTGGGGCATTTTCCCAGCACATGGGCTTGTGTTTCAGACTCTCTGCCGCATTTGCGATAGGGGGACCCAACTTCTTTCTGCTGTCCGCTGGCTCCAGGTTCTCCACGCAGGGGTGCGTAATTAATATTTAGTTTCAAGGAGTTGGTTGGCCATTTCGACCCCGAAAGAGCTTGCTTCTCGCAGACGTATCTGTTTGCTTTCGGATTCTCTTTGAAATGGCGAACACCAACGCCCTGCCATCTGCAATTTGCCCATTCTTCAAACACATTTTCCCGCAGCGACTGTCGTAGAGCTCTCACACTAAGCTAACCCTTGATCAACATTTAATCTTTCGGCACATTCTACTATTTCCGTTTCGTAATTAATTGTGGACTGGAACAGGGCATCCGGCACATTAGACAGTCGCTGGGCAATGGACCAATGCTGTAGAGGAACCTCCCATTGACAGCGGATCAGTCCTAATCCTCTATACCTCTCGGGTGCGTGTAATATCACCGTTGAGGTGTCAGCGGGGAGTCCGATGATAGCCTGCGGATATTTATATCGATACCCTCCAATACCGGAGGGCGTATCTTTGTAGAGCGCGCAGTCTGGAGGATATGTAAGTCCGGTGTAGTATAATATCAGTGCAGTGTATAATATTCTTAATAGCCTTAATGATCCTGCGGATATTTATATCGATACCCTCCAATACCGCAGTCTGGAGAGGATATGTAAGTCCGGTGTAGTGTATAATATCAGAATGTGTAAAAAAAAAACGTTCTGCACGTGTATATAATTGAATGCAAAATATTTTAATAAGCACTATAATTTAATAATTAAAAAACTGTCGAACTTAATCATCTCGTTTACCAATATATGATGTCCTAACAAATACCGTTTGTAGTAAAAAAGGCTGCTTATTTAATGATGCAGGTACAGCGGGGAAGGCATTTGACTGGCAATGAATAATGAACGGGACGCAACTAGGATAAAAGTGTATTACGTAAAATTTAGAGCACGAAAAAGGCTCAAGAGAATTAAGGAGGCTACACAAGATCTTCATCCGGTTACTCCATTGTAGACCTTAAGATGGACCTATAACAAAGCCGGAACTAAGGGGCGGGGCAAGGGGATCACTTGGCCGGGGTGGCAGGATTTAGAGGGCGGCAAATTTCGAGCGAAATTTTATTGTTAGGGTAAGTAACCTTATTTCATTAAAAAAAAAACAGATAAAGTTATAAGATGATATTTATCTCGAAATAAAGGCGGCCAAATTAAGCTTACCCATCCTGGAAAAATCCTAGTTCCGGCCCTGCCTAGAAAGATGTTGGGCTGGATACGAAACGTATCACCATTATACAAAATCGGCGGATTAACACCTGCAGGCCATACCAAGAAGCAGCTGGGAGGATTGCGTAAATTTCAATAGTGAAGTTTATGATTTGATAGGGTTCAACGGAGGAAGGCTATAGGTAACGATTGTCAGTACTTTGTCAGAATTTACTAAATTCGAGTTTGTTAAGATTTTTTATAGTTTATGTTTATCGTCAGATATGAATAAAATAAAATGAGAACACAAGAAATATAAATTATATTAAATAATTACCATTGGTTTCAAGAAGGGACGGACAACCATTAAAAATCAGTAGAACTATTTTATAAAATATTTTTCGCCACAGACCTCAGTATCAAATAATACCAAAATCACTGTCAGTAAAATATTAGAATGAAAATCATAGAAGGATAAAATTTATAGCATTTTTAAAGAAAACAATTTCTGTAACCAATTGGTAACATTAATAAATTAGTAATTTATTTATCCCATAGAAAATACCAGAGGAAAAAATTAATTTATTTTTGTTCTAGAATTTCGATTCAAAGATAGACGCTTCCAATAATAGTCAATTAAAAAAATCCTTAAGTATATCCTTTTTAACACTTTTATAGAAAACATAATGTAGGTTAGTGTTTTCAATAATACAACTTTTATCTAGTTAAAAAGCGGACCCCAGAAACAGTTATAACACATTGTAATTACGTACAATGACTCGGTTCGGCCGAAATCCGGCGAACAATGAATTATTTTGCTGGACGGTTGCTTTTTCAGATTTCCCATTTCGGCTCAGCGGCTATGAAAGGCTGAAAGAAGTTAAACGAACCGTTAAGCTAGAAGTCCATGTGGGCAGGATAACATAAGAGTGTAGGCTGTGTAGTCGCGATAGGGGGAGGGCCGCTCCAGGTAGGGGTTGCCGAAGTGTAATGATGAAGATGACATAATGCCTATTGATTCCCCTTTGGCGCTAATATATAAAATATTCATGCATGGCATATGTAAAATTTTATTAGGAATTGTTTCAGTAAAAATTAGAAATCTAATCCACACAAATATTTGAAAAGCCTAATACAAGGCTATCAACGTTACTTTACTAATAATCTTTTGTTATTAAAATAACAATCAACTTACGAATGAACTTATGTAGAAGGAAAAGGCTTTTCTCCTGCTTTAGCGCAATCTCTCGGACTTTGCTCCGCCCACAAGGTTCTCCCTTAATCAAGATTTATTTTTACTGTAAAATTTTCTCTTGTTCATTGGCAAACAGCAAACCAAATTATTTGAACAAGAATAGGGTAGATAACAAAGATGTTTCCAATTTCTTAAAATTATTTAAAAAGCTAATGTTCATTTAACAAAAAAAAAAAAAAAATATGACTATATAATCAGGATACCAAGGACGGGGACTATTTTCTATTATTTAACTTTAATTACGAAAGAGGATTAAGAAATCGAGGCCGCTTCGTATTAGTTCGTTCGCAACCATTAGGTCACAAACTACAATTACAATTTGATACTTCCGGATATTATGAACGCCTTTTATTACGGTGTAACTAATAACACACAAGGCCTCTGCTCTTGAACCGACATGCTGAAAACCGTTGCGACAATAGTCCGTGTAAAATATGCCAGCCACGTTGCTATTGCTAATTAAATATTTTCTATAGGAGGCCACAATTGTTGGAGTGTGATGATATACTATTAGAGCTCACGCAAGTGGACAGATGCCTCTGTTGGGCTTCTAATTAGGCAGAAGGGCGCTTTTGTAGGGCCTTTCCATTCAACAACAAGTATTAGTTCATAGTTTTTTGTATGATATAAAAGCTTTTTGCTAGTGGTGTGTGTCGCCGTGTGAGGTAGCTTGTTATCACGAGATCCAAGACCATCAACAATGGTCGGCTTCAGGCCTGACACTATAAAACGTTTGAAATATTTATTCAGCACAGTGACATGAAACTGAGTTCGTGTGGATTACAGTTGTATAGAAATCGGCCTTTTGTTGGTTTCGTTTATTTAAAGTATATTATCCTTTGATAGCATATAAATCTACGCATAAGTAGAGCAATAGGCATGATTTAGTAAAGAAACCTTAAAAAAAGATCTTGAACAAATCGAAGTTGAAAAATGCTGATAGTCTGGCTCCATGACCTAACCGGTGCCAGTCTTATCTTATTAATATATCAGGCGCTCTGAGTAATGCAAACAAGCAAGATCAAGATGTAAATAAGATGTCTTTAGAACGGAGGTAAATCAGATCGTGCTGTCCCTTGTACAAGACTACACGTAGAGGACATCTACCCTAGCATTATCTTCAGCTAGAAAAGTCCAATCTGCATTAATTAACTCCAGGAGTCCTTCGGAAGAACACAGCGAGCGGCCGTCCATATAGAATCCGACTAGAACGTTGGGATCGCTTTAGAACACCTTTCACACAGAATCGTGATAGAGACGGCCTTTGCCGATTCCCCTCCGCCAGTATCCATTCCTCGTTTCTTCAATGGGACCAATACCCGCCTAGAGCAGTATTCGCCACTAGGGTTCACGATGTACCCCATGTTCAGGAGGCGGTGTTCTCCTGGCTACCATATAGGGCTTCGGCAATAACGGGCTGGCGTAACACTAAGACTTATACGTGACTGGAAAGTCATCTGCAACGAGGAAGCAGGCTCCCTCCCTGGCTTTGGTTCTTGATGGTGTCTTTGCCGCCTACATCCACAAGCTCTGGTTGTTATTGAAAAATCTTTATCGAACATATGTTCTTAGCAATCACTTAATTAAGTAAATTTGATGATAAAACATGTGAATTTTATAACCAGAGACCGGATTTATACGCTGTATAAATAAATATAAATAAAGTATAAATATAAATTTCAACTGATTATTATAGTTTTCCTTACAATTGTATAATTACCTTCTTGAACCCATTTGCAAGAAGTGCCTGGAGGTAAGTTCTGTTGTTTTTTTTTCCAAATATGTTTTTAGACCTAAATTTCTTGAATTGTGATAGCTTTGTTTAAAAATTGCTCTCCAGTGGTCACACGATGAATATTGTTTTGCAGCTCTCATCATCATAAAAAATAATCATCTCGTTGATTTTGATTACAAAAAAATTGGAAAATCGTTAATTTTTGAATTGTGCCATTCTTTTTCCAACGTAGCGATACAATATCGTTTATATAACTATAAATTTACATCAAGAGAGAAAGACAAGCAATGAAATGCATTGCTTCAAAATATTTTATTTGATGACGAATTAGGTTATGATCAAGAGACTATAAAAAACTTTATTCATATACTTTACGACTGTGGTTCCCCATACACGGGACGAATACAAACTAATTAATAAAATTCATTATAAGGGAGACCTCTGTTAATCTCACTTTATGATCTGTTTAATTCATACAGGATAGATTGCATGAGTGAAGGTACATGGAGACGGATGGCGAATGGACGCCAGATTATCAATCAAATTTACTTTGTTTTTGTTATAAGTTTCTAAATTTGTTTGTTAACATGAAGTTGTCAAGTCCAAGTTGTTAAAGTAATAATAAATATAAATAAGCCGGTAATAATAAATGACTTATGTATGTAAATTTTTCATTGAACATTTGAATTTTTATGGCCTGAGACCGGATTTGTATGCAGTAATAAAAACATAAAAATATATCATACGTAACAACCTATATACTCTCAAATCTTCAAATTTAACTGCTTGGAAAGGACGGCCTATTGTTAATACGAATAGCTACTCAATTATTGTCACACACACGAGATCCACTTTTCAAGATTTATATAAATTCTTTTTAGTAGTGGAAATCGTCACTATGTATTTAGAGTGCCTATCAGCAACGCTCTAAACACTATGTCTATAATAATATATAATTATCGTAGCCGATAATAGAAAGAGAAATAACCTACATAGCTTAATAACTTCATAGAACATTCCCATTCATTATTTTATCATATATTTATCTTTCGTTTAATTGATGATACTATTTTGTTTTGTACTGTACAGATATTTAATTTCATAAATAACAAATAATAAAAAAATCAAAAGGAAAAAAAAAATACTTCACATTTTATTTTTCTTGAGGTAAAAATATTTTTGATTTGAAAAACAATTTAAAAAAAGTAATTTCACATTTTTTTATTAAATTAATAACCTTATTTGTTTCATAAAAATAGTTGTTTTTTCTTACTTCAGAAAATTCATTATTAATTGTATAATATATTAATATGAAATACTTTTCGATTACAAAAAAAAAATGTTACATAAAAAAGAGTGTCATAATTTATCATATATATTAATTGTCCAGGATAAAAATAACCCTTTTTAAACTTTTTATTTTTAAAACTTCTTGCCTGACATGTATGAACCAAAACATTTTTGAAAATTCACTTATCATTCTAAATTTTTACAGTGCAGTTTCAGATCTCACTTGATTAACAATTAAGAGCCCTCTCATACTAAAAATAAAGATCTGTTTGAATTGTCTTATTTTATGACGGAGTGGAATAATTAATACCACCAGATAAGGTAATTAATAAAAAGTAGTTTGTATAATGTTTGATTGCTTGGCCTTTTCTAAATTATTATCATTGATTAGTTGTTTTTTTTAGTTTGATAAAGTGGAATTGTTCCTATTAATTGTGCGTGAATTATGTGATGGGATAGATTTTGAGTAAAGTATAGTTACATGAAAATTTAATAGATAGGATATTTTGAGTGTTTTAGAATGATCAATTAATTTTCAATAAAGTTTTGGTTTATAGGTGACAATCTTGAGCAAAGTGGCTTGAAACATCACCTATATAAAAGAGAATAAAGAAAGTTTAAAAAAAAGTGGAGTTTAAAAAGGTTTATTAACCTGGACAATTTATATATATATATATATATATATATATATATATATATATATATATATATATATATATAATATAATATACAATAATATTAATATATTGATTATTTACTTAATGGCTGAAATTATACAAACTTTGTACATAAAATATATTAACTGTTAGGAATTTATAATAATAGCATTATATAAATCATGTATAACTACATATTAGTGCTATTTTATTGCATATTAAAAAAAGCAATTGTACGTATGATATATTTTTATTACTCCATGCAAATCCGGCTCAGGCATAAAAATTCAAATGTTCAATGAAAAATTTACGTACATAAGTCAGTTATTATTACCGGCTTATTTTATATTATTATTACTTAAACAACTTGGACTTGACAATTTCATGTTAACAAACAAATTTAGAAACTTATAACAAAAACAAAGTAAATTTGATTGATAATTATAATTAATACTGTTGAAGGCTTTTCATTGTATTGATAACACTATTATTTCAGCGGTAGTAGATTGAAGGTAAACCAACATATATACAGGATAAATGCGTATTTGTCTACCTCAATATCCAGAGAATGGAGCTGCCAGAAAACAGACAGCGATATGAAAGGTAGGATATGACCGGAAATCAGGAACTTTCGAAAGCAATTAGTAAGTCCACAACAACACGGAACGGCTCTTAAAAATGATCTATCCATTTGACAATACTTGATATAAAAGTTCCTGTCGCTAACTTTCCATTGTAACGTACGGAATTATACTTTCTCTCTCATTCGAGATATTATTTTCTTCACTTACCTGAAAATGTTTGATAAATTTTCCAATTAAATCGATTGTTCCATGTTCTAAATTTTCGACAACCATCAAATTAAGAGGCTGTACAGCATAAGTTTTTACTGGAATAGTTATAAAAAAAAAAAAAAAAAGTGAAACTCATTGTCAATATTCTTTTGAAATCTAACATTATCCTAATTATTAAATTATTAATTAATTAATTACAAGAATTATAATTTAAACAACAGAGCACCGCAACGAGAGAACGACATTTTATTCTGAGCTAGGCTCTCGAAAGGATCTCTAATCGCCTTATCAGTTATCTAATTGAATTAAAAAAATATTGGAATTCAACATCTCTTGAAAGAAAATATTTCACATAATGAAAATATAATAATATTTATAATTAATTCCTAAAAAATATTTACAATATTTCATATTTCATTAGTACCTTTTTTTTTTTATTTTTTTTTTTTTTTTTTTTTTTTTTTTTTTTTTTTTTTTTTTTTTTTTTGTGAAAAACTATTACAGAAAACGATTTAAAGGGACACTGAAAGAAATTTAGGAAGCAATAAAAAAAGATATAAAAAAACAGAAGTAAAGCTGCACTAAATTTTATTTCTAAAAAAAAATTAATCAAAGATATTTAATCCAATTAACGCGCAGTTTTTATCTATTCATTTATTCAGTTTTGTGAGCATGCCTATGATTAGTAGTCTATGGTTTTATCATCAGGAAAATATAAAAGAGTTGTCTAATAGGAGAAGAAGGCGTGTATCAACTCAGAAAAAACAATTCCTCCATTGAGCCAATAACTAATGTTCATAGTATCTTGTCAATTACTGTCTTTAAAACGTGTCTTTAACTGTACATTAAGCGTTAAACATTTTGTTATTATTAATGTTATTATTAATAAATGTTGCGGTCCTCAGCAAGGCTTACAGCGCGGGTCGAAATATCGCCAAAATGAAATAAAATAATTGTAACTATTTAGGCATTAAATAAAGACAGAAAGACAGACGGCGTCTTTCCTCAGTAACTCAAAATTTGATTCTCTCTCCGAACAGGTCGGTGTTATGACACAGCTAAGGAATGCAGAACGGAAAGACGCCATTAAATAAATAGTTGCAACTATTTTATCTTATTCTTGACCGCCGCCCGAACCATCTTCTTCCTGATATACCATACGGTCAACTATCGATATACAAAATTAAAAAAAAATATCATTTGCATGTTTTATAACCGAATAACTGAGCAATCACCGAACAACAACTTGAAAAATAAACATAAATAAAATTCAGCACAATTAAATATATATTGATGTTGAATTTAAATATATATACATATTGATATATTGATGTTAACGAAGCTATAGTTGTAAATATGACGTGTGTTTCAGAGTGGTTCTTCTTCTCTAATGTGGTACGCAAAAGAAACAGAATTCTGCAAGAGCACGTTCATTTTCAGGTAAAAAGCACATGTCTTCCGGTTATTACGATCGCACCATATGGTACCACCCTTTTTTTAATTAGCATCTCCTGGAGAGAATATAGTTCCTCAGTTTGGAAAGAGTAGCAGAAAAAAAAAATGAAAATATTCGTTAGAGGGAATACTATTCCTAAACAAGTAAATTCACTGAACCACGTCGTATTTATTTGAACATTGGAATTCAAAGAACTGAAATGAAAAAATAGATCAGGTCGTCCTGTCAGTGTTTCCTCTCCGTTTTTTAGTTATCCTAGCATCCTACCAGTCCTAATTGACAACAGACAAATAAAATATCTTTGGAAGCTACAACATTATATATATATATATATATATATATATATATATATATATATATATATATATATATATATATGTGTGTGTGTGTGTGTATGTATATTGCAGCTTCCAACGACATTTTATTTGGCTGCTGAGGTTGAGTTTAAACTGTCCATTTTTCCCTCTTGTCAATTATATATACAAATATATAATTGACAAGAGGTATATATATATATATATATATATATATATATAAGTTCTTAATATTCGTTTCTATTAGTTCTAATGACAGCTCTGCACTTTATAACTCGGTCCTACGTAAAACACAATTCTCACCATAATGATTCTAAAACCGAACAAGCCATCTCATTTACTTTCTTCTTATCGACTAATCAGCCTCCTTCCAACATTCGCTAAAGTTTTAGAGAAATTATTATATTACAGGATATTATCTTTCTAACAGACAACTTTACCTAATAATCAAATCGCCTTCCGGCATCGTCATTTCACAACCCATCAACTTGACAGAGTCATAGACTTCATCGCTACCGCTTTTGAGAAGAAACTTTATGTAAAAGGCGCTTTTCTTGATGTGCAGCAAGCGTTTGGTAGAATTTGGCATACAGGACTCCCCAACAGACTAAAAATCATCACGTATTACCTAATAATAAAATCTTATTCAGAAGAGAGATACTTCAGTTTTCGATAGGACTCATAACTTTCCTCATCAAAAGCTTGTGCTCCATACTTCCGCCATTATAATACATAATCTATACCTCCGACCTGTCCACAATAGAACATATTCTCACACTGATGATACTGCCTTTTTAGCCAAGCATGAAGACCCAGTTCAAGCTTCGCAATATTTGCAAAACCACATTGCTCTGCTTAAAGAAGGGTGCGTCATATGGAACATATTAGTTAACGTCGGAAAGTCTGTGCAAAACACATTTCCGCTCCGTCATGGTCTATGTCCTCCTGTTTTTCTTGATCAACAAAGTTTGAGTCGGACCGAGGCTGTAAAATATTGCCTTTGGATAAACGACTGACCTGGGCTCCCCATATCAAATTAACAAGACAAAGCTTAACTTACGATTCAAACTATTATTGCACCTTTTAAATAAACGATTAATAGGAATTATAAAAAAAAAATTGATAACGAAGAAAACAGGAGACATATTTTCCCTGGTTGAAAACGAATTACGGAATGGAAGAAGCCTAAAATAAATGTTCACAAATTTTAATAATAGTTAATGAATTTACGGAAACAACAGTAGTAATAATGTGGCGTTGGAAATCTAAAGATTTTAGAAAAATTAATAGCTAACATAAGAAGTCGTAGAAGGTAATGGAGAATGACGAAAAAGTCATAAATGTAAGTGATTGTTTTAGTTAATAAATCTTATATTATTAAATGAAAACTAAATGTTTCTCTGGAAACTAAATAGAATTTTCATTGAAAATAAATGAAAACTTTTAAAATGTCTCAAGCTCCACTAAAGTGGGATGTAGGATGGTAAGTGAAAGTTGTGTGATGCGCTCACTGCACCAGATTCTTTACCAACTAACATAAGAAATAAATAAATAAACCCATAAAATATTAAAACAAAGCTAACTAGAATCAGGAAATGGGAGAAGAGTGGGAGAAGTGAGGGATGGCGGAAGGAGGAGCGATAAGGAGGGATAGATAATGAGGGAGGTCTTACACGGCCATTAGTGGTGCCTTACAGATAGCGGGAGGATCTTCTAGTGATCTGATCTACGGGTCTGCTGCGAGATGGCAGGCTGGTTAGAGAGGGGAGAGACACGTGAAAAAGAACTGAAGAACCGCATATAGAGCATGCAGTTAGATCCTGCTAACTCTCATAACGTGCAACTCCGAGTACCTGCTACTTTATCTTTTACCACCTTGGAGAAACTGTTGCTTATTAGGACCAGTGTTACATATAACCATACTAATCTGTATTACAGAACGAAATATCTGGACTTACTATCTGCAAGCCAGCAAGCATTATAATAACATAAGGTACACAAAATATTCAAGATAAGGTAAAGTAAATAAAACTGAGCACCTGCTCAGTCCTCAGAAAACATCTGTTCCGGTTAAATGTGAATAAAGAGAGGCAATAAAATACTTGCTGAGTGTATGGAGCACTTACTCCAAATATTTGTTTTGGAGTACCTACTCACCTTTCTAAGTGAATACAACTGCGAACGTGCTCCACTATGTGAGCAGGTACTCAGTAATACTACGACAAGTCTTTTGTATACTCAGAAAATAATGAGTACCTACTCACATAGTTGAACACGTTCTCAGTTTTATTCGCATAGAAAGATGAGTAGGTACTCCAAATCAACAATGAATCTATATTTGTATTTAGCAAGTAATTCGTTGTCTCTTTATTTACATCAAATCAGAGCATCTGCTCAGTTTTTGAGAAATGAGCACGTGCTCAGTTTTATTCACTTCACCTAATGACTGGTATGGCCTCTAATACAGAACGAAGCAGAATCAGTAGGAAGGTTATACTCTTTAAAAAAGATTTCGATATCTCAACCACGGTTCCAAAAAGAAATAAAATAGAACAATGACAGCAGAAGTAACTAATCACTCTCGACAATATAAAACCCTGATTATAATATGACTGAAATTAATCATGGATATCCACAAAACCTGTATTATGTTCAGTGAGACTATTAAAAACTTCACAAATGCATTAATTTGCTCAAGATATGATTTTTAGTACAGTTACGAATACTTACAATGGTACATAAAAAAAGGTTATAGGCAAACAACTTAAAGAAGATCCTTGTGGGCGGAGCTTAAGGTCAAGGAGGTGAAAGTATTTTCTCTTTACATAACTTCAGACAGCTACCTTGTCAAATATACTAGAACTAGCTGATCCGGCAATGCATCGCTATAGAATATACAATAGAGATAATAATCGTATTTATATTAAATGAGCAACAATTGAAAGTTTGATATAAATTATTGTAAGTAGTAAATGAAATATTAAAAAATCGAATTAAATGAAGTTCCAAATATAATTAGTCTGCACATCGAAAATTTAACCCAATTACTTTCCATACCTAGTAACGCGCATGTGTCCTACAGTTCCTCGGAACTGTAGCGGCACGAAAATAAAGAACTGGCTACAATGTTCAATGCGCTGTATCTTTGCTAGTAATGGTCCGATTTCGATGACTTTTTTTTTCAGTGAATTGTATAATCATCGAAAAATGTATACTTTCGAGTTATTTGCAAATAAAATATTCTTTCCGTCATACATTTTTCGTCAATTTTCTCAGGGATGTAGTTCATGTATGGATAGTTACAAGGCTTAAAGGAGAAGAATTTAGGCTAGTTTTATTAAAATCTTCTGAGCCGTCATAACCGTTAACACTGTCGGTAGAATTTATAATTACTAAACCTTCTCCAGACCACGAAGATGATATAGTAGAAATTTGGTAATTTTTGTAGAAAATTGGTAAGTTTTCACGGTTAGGGATAACAGGCTGTCATTTTATATAATAGTATGATATACATCTTGAATTTTTTTTTTTTAAGCAAAAAAATGCTTATGTTGGATCATTTACCATGATTAATATAAAGACAACATATAGCTTGTCAGTTTTACGAAGAAACGACCAGAGAAAAAAGCAGACCAGAGAATAACTTTCAGAGAAATTTTCCTTCCACGAATATGAATTCCATCGAGACAATTAAAAAAAATTGAAAAATACCCCGCGTTAGGGATGACACTAAAAAAAAAAAAAGACAAATAAAAAAACAAAAGGGAGAAACAAACGCGACGGCAAACTTTATTCTTTCAAGGGGAATACTAATAGTGTGCTCGCTCTTCATGGATATTCACAGGCTCGTTAGAACTTTTTTTTTCTTTCCTCGCCGTGTTTATTTTTTCTAACTAATGTAAGCGTCAATAGGGCGGTCGGGACCCTTCTTCCGTGAACGACCCGTTAATATTTCAATCTGAATAAATTCTATAGGCTTTCAAGAGAAACTCTACCTCCCAGCAAATGAATGCCACCCTCCCTTCGACATCATCGCGTGCTAAAATAACTATTTTACTTTCATTCGCTCTTAATGAAATAAAAGGGCGTTTTATGGCATTCTGAACGTTTGCATTAAGAAAATATTTAACCAAATTACGGTTTTGAGTTAGTTTAGACCCTAAATAATCATGGCGTGCAAAATAATGTAATTAAAAAAAGGGCGTGGAAACTCTTATACAGAGCGAATCGGTTTTCGCCTTGTGTAAATCGTAAATCATATTCTAAACCTCACAGAATTAATTTCATTTAAATTCGTTCATAACGTTCCTGTTTAATTGAATTATCGTCACTTGTTAGCCTATTCATAATCAGTTTTGATTGTATCACCCCACCTCGTACATTTCGTGAGTTTAGAAAAATTCTGACATAATTCCAATTGTCATATCGCGCAAAAAGGTCTTTATACTATAAGACTAAGTGAGCTGGATACTGATTGAGCCACAGGATTGAGATATTTTTAGATATTTTGATGAATTTTTGAAAATTCTAAGGTATGAGGAAATTAAACCTAAGTATATTGAGTTCAATATATTGGTTTTGTTAGTGAGATGAAATTCCAACAATATTCGCTCTTAATCTAGGGTTCCTAGAACAAACTCTCTCTTCCTCAACGTATAATGGCCAAAGCCAAGATTCTAACCCAGGATTCCTATAATCATATTTGCGACAAATAACCACAGCCGTTTTATCTTTCGAGGAAGATGAAAAGAATGAATGGAGCAAGATCAAAGGATCAGGATGAGGAAGTTCCCGCCAAATTTATGGTTCAATACAAAAGCTTGAGTTCACGTGAACTGGTAAGTGTTATCAGATAAATAATCAATAAATAATTATACTGTTTATGTAACATAATACACTATAATAATTCTTTTCACATTTAGACTAAAAAGAAAATTCGCGTAATGATTTTTTTTCTTCTAATTTTAGAATTTTGCCATATAGGAAAATCAAACAATTTACAATCAGATGACATCATCTAACAATTTACACACAGGATGACTTTCTTCTAATTAGTCATCTAGGAACAATTCCAGCTCGATCCGGGTCAAATGATTTGCAACGAAGCTAAACGTACATAGGACCACATATTCCAGATAGAATATTCGAATCTCAGTCGAATGAGGGAGTGCCGATATTGCGAGGATGCTGAAGAGTAAGTCTCTAGCAAACCATGGTCGTATTAACCATTAAGCCATCCTGAGGCTTGTATTCTATGCTAGAGAGTAAGCATTGCCTCTGATCCGTAGTTATTAGTTTAGTCCACATTTTTTTTATACTTTTCATTAAACCGAAAAGTAATAATAATAATAAGCACTAAATATGAGGGTTTCATACCAACAAAACGATATGAGAGTGTGAACCGCAAAACTCGTTACTTCCATTTTCTATTATATTCGAGAAAGCAATAGTTATAATTCTTAAAAGTACTTACAGTCAGAATAAAGAGTCTAAATCAGTCTAAACTAATCTCTTACTTTATTTTCTTTTGTTTAAAAATCAAAAGTTTTTGCAAACTCTCTTCATCCAGCAAGCAGCCAAAACTATTTACATCACAATGTGAAAAAATCTGGTGAGAAATTATTAAGTTAATTTCCGCTTTTGTATTCTTAAATTTCTTTGTTACAGAGTTTTATTGTTTATTACAGATTGGTGGGAGAAGGTTTGGATGCATTCGTCTGCTTTCAAACGCGCTCGGTTATCCATCTAGGGTCTTGTGCTCCTCATAAAATACGCTATATCTTTGCTAATACTGATAAGATTATGATAAGATTTTGATGATTCTTTTTTGTTTTTTAGATAATTTAATAACCTTTCATACAATTCCATACATAATTTACTATAAATTGTATGCTTTTTAAGTTAAGCGCAAATAAAATATTTTTTACATCATAACTTTTTTCGCTGAATTTCCTCGGTGATATACTACATAAATGATAAGTTAAAGGCCTATAAGGAGAAGACATTAGGCAAGTTTCATCAAAATCGTTCGAGACGTTTACGAGAAAATCGTAAAATCCATGATATAATTACCATTTCCGGTTAGTCCGATGCGCTGTATATTTGCTATTATTGGTCCGATTTTGATGATTCTTTTTTTGTTTTTTAGATGATTTAATTACCTTTCATACAAGTCAAAAAAGTGTAAAATCGATTATATAAAGTGGCACTTGGTTAATCGATTTTGACGAAAATGTTGCTGTAACATCACTATATATGTGCCATCCTTAAATACGTAATTTGAGTATCGTACAACTTTTCGTTTTGAGCTAGACTGTTCACATACACACAGACCATTTTGCGAGACTTGGTCATTTGGACTCAGGGGACCTTAAAACGTGTATTTCCGTCGAAAACTCGAATTCGTTAATTTTCACGATCGCAATACTTCCTTCCCCTTACGATATACCTCGTATATAGGTAAGGAAAAGTAAAAATCTGGTGCGGTGCGTGCATCATACAATACAACTTTCCCTTACCACCCAATAATAATAATCTTTTTAACATAATTTTAAAGAATTCACATAAACACTAATTCAAATGAACCCAGCAACATGCACTTCTCTCACAAGAGTACAATAAAATACTTTTTAAACAATTTTAGTATTACGATTATGTACACTATATATTTTTATATATGTTTGTCAAGCTGAAAATATGTTATAAAAGTTTCGGTTTAGTTTCCATCGAACTTCCATTTAGTTTTCATGGAAACATTTTGTTTCCAGTAAATAAATAATAATATATAAAAATGGAAATGATTAAGTAAATTTCTACTTTGCATTACATTATAGAGCGTATTGTTGGCAACAGGTTGACGGCTTGGTGGGAGGTGCTTCGGTCGCATACGTCTCCTTTCAGACGCGCTGGGCTTTCCATCAAGGGTCTTGTAGTGCTTGAAAGATACACTATACCCTTGGCTAATGCTGTTCCGATTTAAGTAATTCGTTTTTTGTTAGTTAGATGATTTAAATACTTTTCATATAATCGTATACATACTTTACAATTAAATGCATACTTTTTCAATAAATATTATAATATAAAAAATATTCTTATAACGAATAATTTTATTTATCTATTTATTAAAACAAATAAAATATTCTTGTCATCATAACTTTTTCTCTGCATTTCCTCGGTGATGAACAACATACATGAAATGCTAAAGGGCTTTAAGAAGAAGAATTCAGGCAATTTACATCAAAATCATTAGAGCCGATTGTGAGAAAATTTAAAAATCGATCATTTAAAGTGGCATTTCCGGTTAGTCGATTTTGACGAAAAAGTTGCTGTAACATCGCATATATATATATATATATATATATATATATATATATATATATATATATATATATATATATATATATATATATATATATAAACTCCTTAAAGAAGTAATTTCAGTTTCGTACAACTTTTTGTTTTTGAGCTAGGCTATTCACATACACACAGACCATTTTGCGATACTTGGTTATTTAGACTTTTAAAACGATGGTCCGGGAGCTGAGGCCAAAAACGAGTCTGATTTAAAGAAAACTTTTGATCGTCTAGGCCGAAAGTACTCGCATAATAGAGTGGAAATATAAAGGTTGCAATCAAATTTTCAAGATCGGTTGCAATCAAATTTTACAGGTCAAATAATTTCCCATTTTCGTCACTTTCGTCAGATTTTTCTCAGTAACTCGCTCCTAGTGCATTGTAGGTAAAACTTTGACGTGGGCAATTTTAAAAAACATTAAATTTCTTTTATTTTTTTGAAATTCGGAACCTCTATTGAGATACGGTGGCGTACAAATTTACAAAATTAAAAAAAAACGCCAAAAACATAGATATTAAGTGGTTTCGCTTTAATAACTATTTTTCAGTGTACTTTAGGGCAAAAATCATAATAAACAATCTTTTGAGAGGATTAATTTTTCTACAAGATTCATACAAAATATTTTTAATTACTCTCAACAGACGCCAAGAAATATTGAAATAACAATCCTAGAAAGTGGACTTTTTCAGATCTTCCTCAGTAACTCATTCCCAGTGCATTTTAGGTAAATCTTTGGCATTGCCAGTTTAAAAGATCGTAAAATTTCCTACAGGTTTTATATGTAATATTTTTTTTAAATTCGTAACCAGTGCTGAGATGCAGGACCGTAAACATCTGCAAAATGTCAAGAAAACGCTAAGAGAGTTTTCACCTTAATAACTATTGCAATTAAGTGTAAAATGCATAATAACCAATCTTGTAGAGGAACGAATTCCAGCCATCAGGAATGGCCACTTTAATCACTCCTTCACCTTCACTCGATATTTGAGCTGTTTTTTCCAATTATTTTAATGAAGAGAATAAATATTTATGAGTTCCATGAACCGTAAAACATGGCAAATTAAATTTAAACACTAAGTATAACTTTAGTATCCAGTAAATTAGAGGGATGAGTTTTTTTCCGAACGATATTTCTTTTATATAAATGTGAATTTTTTTGTCTTTAAATTAATTTGATAAATTCATAATTTAAGGATTAAAGATAAATAGAAGAGCACAGTAAATCCAAATTTTTAGGCATGCAAACGATTTAACTTTAGAACAACTGAAGTAGTTTAACTTAATTTAACTGAAGACTTTCTGTTTTAATTATGATCTTGTCATTGATATCAAGGCCAAGAAGTTAATTTTTTTTGTGATTACCCCTTCAAATCTTTTACTTTAGCTACTCAGTTAAAAATAATGAATTACATTTAATTAAAACTCGCTGAATATTAAAATTCCACTTTAAATCAAATTAAAAGTTCTTCCTAGAATTAGTTAATTGGAGTCCAGTTTCAAACTTTTTCTTATTTCGTTTTGCCTTGTAAAGCATATTTAAGGAACTTGAAATTACCATCCGCAATTTTGTTTCAAAATGGCGGACGATTAAATGTTTCACACATCCATATCTCTGTCATTTATGAAGAAATTCAATGCTTGTTTACGTTCTATTCAATACTCAATAGTTAACAAAGACCAAATTATTGACATTTCGTTTCAAATATCGTAGAGAATATCTATTTATTTTCAGTATAATGGATCAGCGAGCTCCTTGTAGTTTCCCGACTATAATAGCCGTTAAATTAACAAACATTTATGTTAGTTTAGATTGGAAGCAATTAGTCCAGAATCAATCACTGATGGAGTGAATATTGATTAATGTCATGTCTGGTTGTTGACTTCCTGACATACAAGTGAAAATCTAATATATAATTTTTTTTTTGCTACAATCCATTATTTTAAATATTTTTATTTGAATTAGTTTATATCTGACAAATAGTATTTTCAATGAATTTGGCGTATCACAATATATATATTCTTTTATCTTAGAAATTTTATTTTTATTAATCAGGTGTAAATGGTGCTAAAGTAGTTTTATGTTAGTAATTTAATAATTAATGTTAGTTTTTAAAAATCAAAATATTATTTTAAAAACATAGGTTTAATAAAAATAGTTAAAGATAAGAATAAATTACCTCACCAAACTGCCACCAATACGTATATGTGATGAGTGAGCCATACCTGAAAAAAAATAATGGATGTAAATATTTTTATTGGTAAAACAATGTGAAATAAAAGTTACATAGGTTCCTCAAATCATTCATAACCATCGCTTTTTACATAAGATATATTAAAAGAAGATATTTCACCAAATTCAATATTCTGGAAACAGATAGAAAAAAAAAACTCCCTCATTCCCAGACATGTGTTCCCAATTTTTCTCTTTGCTTTCAATAGACCATTTTCAAAAGAATGAGAAAGCCATTTCAATTAAACAAAACTAAAACAGAATTTTACCATGCTTTAATTTTCTGTAGGAAAACGTAAAAGCAATGAAAAAAAATTCCAATCTTCCACCACTATACGTAGGCATCATTAAATGTTGGAAAGGTAAACCTTTGGAATTGCTGCTAACGAGCGATAAGAGGTCTAGATTTTCAGAGCAGACTATACTTTCAACCACTGCGCATGCGCAATTAAATCCTCAAACTGACGGATCCTTCTCAGTTGGAACGCTGGTGAGGGTTAGGTCAGATTTCCAGCCTTTTTACAAAGGGGTATTGCAATGCTAAGAAGACTCTCTACAGAGGAAAAAGATTAATTTGATCCATGACCAACTCATTCGGGTTATGCTATTAACAATTTCGATCCAAGGACCAAGTCAGAAACTGCGAAACATCATACGCCAGGGAGCGGAAGAATGGTAAGCCAAAGGTGTAGTAATGATAAACGATTGCTGACAAGTAGCGCATCCGGATTCGTTGAAGATCAACGCCGTCTTTTCATTAGAAAATGAATGCAAGGAAAGAAGGCGGTGGGGACAAGAGATCTATTCGGTAAAAGGCGGGAAGTCTGACCTAACCCTACATGACTATTCCAAGTGAAAAGGATCCATCGGTTTGAGTATTTAATTGGGCATGCGCAGTGGGTGAAAGTATAGTTTGGTCTGAGAATCTAGACCTCTTCAAGGTCGTTAGTAGCGATTCCAAAGGTTTACCGTTGGAAAAACTAGATTAAATTATTCATCGTCAAGAGCAACAATAACAAAATAATAATTGTCAACAATGTCTTTAAATTATTGTTATACTTCAAAAATATATCTTTATAAACCAGGAAGTATCCTTCCAGACATAATAATTTTTTCGAACATATAAAACATTCGTTATATTAATTTAATCGCCTATAAAATTATGAATAAAAACTTCAATAAGCAACAGCTGGTGGGGAGAAGGGGCGCGAAAGCCGACCGCATAAGACCTACCAATCTCTCATACTCCAGGCACAAAAGCGAAAGCTGATTCGATTCCATCTTTGAATTCGGAAACCTCACATGATTTCCACATTTTAGGGCTGTTGTCTAGTCAGGAATTAATTTTAGTTCCAGACTAATCGTACTAAATCTCGGAATAAACTGTTTCGGATTAGGATAAAAGTAGCAGAGAACGGTTTCACCCCGAGGCTGAACGGTAACCAGTCATAAATCTATTTAGTCTCTATTAAGTCTTGGAGTAAATTAGGTTGGTTTAAATTAAGACTACATACATTAAAGCGTCACTAAAAAAGCAGATGTCATTCCAGGTTTTTAAGAAACCCTCACCAGGTACGGATGGGAGTGGTACAGAGGTTATCTGCTGATAATTTGAAAACCGAAAAAGATGGAAAATTTGAGATTTGAAAACCTGTTTCACACTCAATTGTGATAAGACAGTTTACTGCAAGAGTAACTAACATTTCAAAATTTAAAACCAATACCTCTTAAATTTATAAACTGGTATTTTATCAGCACAATATTGTTAAGAAATGTTAGATTTTCCCGTCCTTCCCAAATTGTAGTATCAACGTTCGTGTTCCTCATTCCACTTATAGTAAACAGTTTTTCATAAAACCAGGACCAAAGTACAATATGCTGCATGACCAAATCAATACTCGGGAATCAATACCCCTACCTTCAGCGATTATCATGATTTCCTCCTGATCTGACACTCAGCTGAACTGTTATTACATTATTAATTTATGGTTCACACCTTGCTGGTATATTGAAAATAAAAAATAAAGTTAATTTCCCTGATTCCTGTTGTAGGTAAAATGTTCTAAACATAAGTTTTTCTATCACTACGGAACAGAATTCAACGATAACTAATGACAATTAATTTAAATTGCTAAAAAAAAAAGAAAATGTAAATCATAAAATGTTAGTAGAAAAAAATATTATAATTCTAAATTGTGACGTTTTAAACAAAAACTAAGGAATGATATTTATTTAGCAGATTTAATCAGAATTATTTGCTCCTTTTTTTAAAGTAAAGTAGTTAAAAAATACAATAGACTTTTTAAAATATTAAATAGAGTAAGCAATAATTTTTAAAACGCACTAACGCAACACGACTAAGGCTTATTAGTTCTCAAGGATTTGCTCACAATCGCAAAAAAAAATGCTTACGAATTTCGGAAGATTTAATATAAATTTATAAATAAAAAAAAAAACTCAATATAACAGAAGGAAATGTCCTGCATACTATACAAAAGTACAATAACAACCTGAAGAAATCGAATCCTTTCAAGAAAAGAAGACTCCACTTTCGATACTCACCATTTCCCGGTATAAGATAAAATCCAGTGCCTCAGCATCTTCTTAGGAAACCCCACAGCCTATTGTCGAAATAAGGCAGACCCCGCGCTCAGACGGATTTCAGAGAAGAATTGAAGAGTCCGAAGAAGAGGATTGAAGAAGGGCAGGTAAGAACAGTTTCCGACAGCCCTAGTTCGGAGAATGGCGGCCATAGCAGGGATAGCTGTCCCTCGCCAATAAGAATACTTCCTTTGACAGCAGCCGATTCGGTCGAGCCGGGCCACTTTACTCCATTGCAAACAACTGGGCGGTGAGCCTCTGGTACAGGGAGTACGTCATCGATAAAGAGGGTAATTCCCTCACTAATACCATAAGACGCTATTGAATACTTGGAATCGAACTGATGGAAATACACACACACACATATATATCTAACTTCACAGATGTTAGTACCAATTTGGTCACTACAGTACTAAGATTTGGAAACTATTGAAAAATGTCAAATCTACATTTTATATCTGTTTGAAACTAGCATTATAATTAACATAAAAGTAACCATAAAAAGATCAAACCGTAAAAACCAAGGAGGATTAATAAATAAGTTATTACAGGATACGGTCGAATAGGCCTCTTTTATCACTCGAAACTATAAAATTTGCACTTACGACATCTGTGAGATTGGCCATCGTTATAGCCTCAGTTACTAATTATAATAAAGAAAGAAAGAAAAAAACGCTACAACTAATTACACTTGGCATATTGTTTCCAAATCATTATTATTTTCTATACAGAACAAAAAAATTGAAACATTATTAATGTTGCCTTTGGCATAATTCCAAAAACACTATTTGTCCCATTTAATAAATGGCTGGGATATGGAATCTCCTGCTACCATTTCGGGACAAAACAGCTAATAGTTATGTCGAGTTCCAAGGATCATCCTGGAGTGACAGCTGACTTTGGTTCCAGCCTGAAAAAAAAAAAAATTGCCAATAGTCTCTTAGAAAAACCAAGGACAGCGGACGGACAGAATCATTAAAATTATTTTTTTAATCGATTTTTAAATTTGAGGTATCTTAAAACATAAAAATAAAATTTTTAATTTTTTTTTTCTTGGTCGATTACAAAGGCTAATTTTTGAATAATGAACCAAAATGGCGATTATTATTTTAAGGAGGTTGAACTAAGGAGATTGAGAAAGTGAAAAAATAAAAGATTTCTAGAATGACAGATTTAAACTGAAGTACTGCATGCAATATAATACATATTTAAAAAATAGAGATAGCACATTTCACGTCAATACTTAAACTAACTGTAAAATAAACCGAAATTTCATTAGTTAATGACATTGGTAGTTTTATATATTCATTATTAACAATGATTATAACATAAACGTATTATGCATTATAGAATTATTGATGTTGTTTGATCGACTGTGATGTCATTATGATGAAATAAATAATTAGGATGCAGTCAATAAAGTATATTTTTTATTGTACAAGCCGACGTTTCGGCTCAATTATCTGAGCCATCATCAAGGCTATTTTAGTGGTAACAAGTGGTAACAGAACATTTATTTTATCATTATGTATTATAAATATTTAACTTTGAACAAAAGATAGTTACAAAACATATTCCGTGCTTTCGCAGCCCCATGGGAACACAAAGTGAATAGTATCCAACATAGTTTGTCTTTGTGACTAACACCTTCCTTGTTTGGTTGTCAAAGACAATTCTCCTTTTGATAGCCATATATTGCACCATGGGGCTGATTCACAATTGTCAAGCTCACAGCTAGTGTTTTTAACAAGTGACCTATTTGTTAGTTTATTGCTGAACTGTTTAGTATTCTTTATTTCTTTAATTAGATATATATTACAAATACCAATAGAAAGAAATAGTTGATAGTCTGTAAGCAGATAAGTTAATCGTAAGGCTCATTCCAGCAAATAGTAAGAAGTAATCTGATATCAAATTGTAATAATCATTTTATTACTTTTTTATAAATAAAAGTTAAATAATAAAAGTATTCTAAGGATTATACTGCTGGTCGAATTCGTTAACTATTCTTTGGTGCAAAAATTTTACTTGCAGTTTATTTTATTTGATATTTCAGCGGAGATCTTAATTTAGCGAAATAATTATTTCAAATATTTTTTGTCCGTCATAAAAATTCAAAACTAAAATTTAAGTTTTTGAGCGTGCTATTTTAGATAGTTTTGGAATATTTGTCGAAATTAATTAGCTAAAAAGCTTTTCTAGCCCAGGGGTTTTATAACATTTTAACCAAAGGAGTTTTCTCATGGTCCGATATTTTCGGAGTCAGATCCGATCCTTTCACACTGTTCGATAATTATCGGTATTGGATCTTATATTTCGTAGATATTTATTTGATCATTTAAGATATTTAAATGATTAAATAAATATCTCCAATAGTCCAATCTTAAATTTATTCCCATCTATAACAAAAAAAACAATTACTCACCGGCATTACTGCAAAAACTCTGACCCTTAAACCGTTTACCTAAAAACATCCTACCTACCTTTCGTTCATTGTTAGTACACAGCGAGAAGAAACCAGTACAAACTTTTCTGTTTGATATAATCCATTTAAATCTTGGTGAGTACCAACATGTATTTCATTTCTTGTCTTAATTAAATTCATAATTCATAAATGTTTTATAATACTGATTTATATTAATCTAATTTAATATGTATAATAATACCAAACTATATTTTGAATTGCTTATTTTTGAATTTTTTGTTGTTTTTAGAACTGACGATGAATGTATAACATTCGAAACTAGTTTTCAATAAAACAAATTTATAGAAATTGCAAATAATTTATCAATTCCTAATTAGATTGATCCTTCTTTACCATCATGCGGATGTCAACTGAAAATAAACTAAGAGCGGGATTGGAGGCGCTCGCAAGCCGTACTTGGCCGATGAGCAATAATGTAGAGACTCCAGTTCTTCTAGCCCATCCCCGGCCAGGGTTTAAAGTTCCCCTGGAAAGGAAGGGCACGGGGAAGAAGCGGAGAGTCCTTGAGGGAGGAGGAATGCTGGGAGTGCCTCAGTTCCCACGGATGTACTTTCACTGGTGAAGCTCACCGGTCGGCGCACACCGCTCCGAAGGACGGCTCTTCGTTACAGAGCTGTCCTCTCTGCCGGTGTTTACCGCTGCCTCCTGAATATTCATAGCTGCCCCAAGGACGACATCCAAGGAGCGGGCATCGGCACCGGCTGATGACAGCCACAACTTAGGGTTTGTCTTACAAAATATGCAGAACATATTCAAAGGCACGTGATAAGTTGGTGGTAGCCATGTTATCAAAAGACGTTTAAAAGGAGACAATAGTTTATGATGTAAGCCTACAGCTTGTTTATTATTTTGAATATAAACAAAATTATTAAATTAAAAAATATCTCGATCATATATAGTGGGGCGGTTCATTAGTAAAATAAGTAACACAGGTCCTGTTTAAACAGGTCTAGACTAGACGTTGAGTAGGTATAATCTGTATTTCAAAAAACCGACAAATAGGATTCCGGTACCTAATAAACGAGTATTGTTTCTTAGGATATTACGGGAAATTTCCAAAACAAAACCTTAAAAATCTCAAACAGTAACTGATAGTCTGGAAGCCAGTGAAAAAAAAGTGACTCATTTCATACAAAGGTTTGGGCATATAAAATGGACATGTCCACAGGGCTGAAAAGGAAAGTACACGTCTGCCAACTTATACCGCACGAATAAAAAATAACGGCCAAAAAAAATTGTAGGACGTTTTTTGTTTTTCACCTATAATTCTTACACAGTGCTTTCTATTGAAAAAATATAGTATATTACATTAAAGAGCATCAAATTCTGCGTCTAATGAGTACCACAAGATAATAATTCGGATAGCTGGTGTGGTCGATAAATACGGTCAAAACGATGATTTTGTCAAAAACAGACAGAGTACTATATATAAGTGTGCAACCGTAGTTTTCAACTACACCTGTTTCGATTTTTTTGGCCACCAATTTTTATTTTTTTTGGCCGTCCCCTGTTAATGTTGGCAGACACATTTTTCAGTATCTGGGGTGTATTAAGTTTTATGTATGCTTGAAATAAATAATTTCGAATGGGAAATCACTGTTATATTCGACTTTTTGAATTTTTTTGGACATTTTGCAGATTTTGACGGTCCCGTTTCTCAGTAGCTATCCTGAATATTCAAAAATATTATATACAGATTGTCATGGAGTTTGACGTTTTTAGGATTTGTAATGACAAATTTTTACTAAAATGCTAATTGCATCGGGAGAATGCTTTCCTTAGCCCTGATGATCGTCAAAAACTTAGGCCGAAATATCGGCACACAATTAAATGAGTTTTCTTATTTGTTTGTTCTTTACTGACCGCATCTTCCAACCAACTTCTCCTATTACAGATTCTACGGTCGACCATTCTTCCACCATTATAAATTTTCTACTATTGCCAAAATCAAAACTGGCCTCAGTTGTTGTTAATAGTGCTGTGCCTTACCCACCCCTAATTTCCGTATAACGCAGTAAAACGAGTGAGGTAAAGACATCACACTCACCAATAATAGCTCATATCTAACCAGACAATTAATTAATTGAAAATTATTGTGAATAGATAAATCTAGTTCGGAAGCAATTGCCTAATATATAAACTATTTATAATTATATTACAATTATATTTATAATTGTCTAATATAAACTATCTCTTCAATTAAAAAAAAAGTGATTGAAAATGATATGCAGTCCATGATTTGTAATGTCATCAACTGCCATTCTCAGACCTCTTCTTGATATAACACAAATGGAAAATGTCGAAATATTTTCTTCAGGAAATAACCTAACCCTTCAGTTATCACGCCTTGGGTCTATTGTATTTACAACGCTTTCCTCGGACATATTTGCTAGTGACATGGGATATTCTCTTTTATGTCTGTTTAGTTTACAGCTACCCTGTTTAGTTATAAGTCAATTTCATATTTAACATCCCTTATAATATCACCAGAAAAAGTAAGTTCTCCATAAGAAAAAGGGTAGCATTCTGAAGAATCTTGCTTCCAATTTTTCGCGATTATAGAACTAGGAAATCATTATAACCCACCCCCTCCCTGATCTATAAGTTTATTATTTATTATTTTTATTTATATTTGTAAGCATAGTAAAATTTCACAACTTAGCTTGTAGGAAGTATAGCAATAAAAAAAAATCTTAAATGAATTATTGCTTTTAAAAGAAAGGAGTATATATATATATATATATATATATATATATATATATATATATATATATATATATATATATATATATATATATATATATATACATTTTTTTTTTTATCTTGTCTTCGTTTACCGCTGAGCGGTGTGAGGCGCCTTCTGATAGAGCCTGATACAATTATCCCTATCCTCAGCCAGCTGTCTTCTTCTTCTCCAGTCCATGCCTCTCTTCTCGAAACCTTCCTTTACTCCCTCTACTCAGGTCTTTCTGGGTCTCCCACGTGGTCGCTTCCCTTCCACTTTAGCCTCGAGGATAACTCTTGCTAGCCTGTCTTCAGCCATCCGCAGGACATGTCCAAACCGTCTTAGCTGGTTCTGTTCTACTATTTCTTTTGCAGGCCTTATATCCAGGTTCGTTCTTATTGTGGAGTTCCTACTCTGTCTGTTTTTGTTTTCCCCTCAATTTTCTTTAGGTAGCGCATTTCCATTGCTTGGATCTGGCTCTTGAGCTAGGAAGTGAGGGTCCAAGACTCACTTGCGTATGTCAGGATTGTAAGAAACGTATTTTTGTATATAACATTTTTAGTTGCTTTAAGGCTTTCTTGTTCAGAAAGTTAGTCTTCAGGGATTGGAATCATCGGCCTGCTATCTTGGTCCTTTCGTCATGTCTCCGTCAACCCATCCGTGCTGGTTGAGATGAGTCCCCAGGTATTTGAAGTCCGCCACTTATTCAAGACGTCTTCCACTTAGCCTCACGATCCTGTCCCCACGGTTTCTCCTTCTATATATTGCGTTTTTTTCTGGACTTATTTCCATGTTTATGGATTTTAGTTTACTTCGGAGGATCTTTAGGTTGAACTGCAGGTTCCGACAGTTGTTTCCAAACACTACCATACCTATATGTATATACATATATACATGTACATATATACCTATGTGTATATAAAATATGAATCATTTTTAGTTTGTTAATGTAAAGTAAAGCATATAATATTGGTGATGATTCTTTGAAAGTATGTGTTTATATAAATTTACACATAACTATTCTCTGGTCAAAAAAATGTTCAATCTATGGATGGAATAATGGTAAGAGAAAACCCGAGAATGGAAGAAGGAACTGGACTCTATGGAAACAAGGAATGCTGATATGATCTAAGGCAATCGTGTTGTATGTAAGAAAACAGTTTCGAAACAAATAAGGTGAGGGTCGTACATTTTTGATCACATTGCTCATTGTAATATCTTAAAAGTGGGTACCTGCCTTTTCAGTAGTAGTTATAACCTGGTAGAGATTAACTTTTTCAGGAACCAAGGTTTCATAGGCTCTACCTGAGTATACTTAACGAATAAGACGGTTGCGATAAAGTGGCCACACTGTCTCCCAGGAAAAGAATTATCTGTAGTATCAGGCACATTTATCTATCCATGTGTTTTTGTCTAACGCTTCGGTAGCAAAACTGATTTATTATTATGATAGATAATAACTGTTTATGTCCATGCTTAGAGAAAAAAAATACAATGTGATTTGAATCTATAAATATTCAGTAATATTATAATATTAAATAGTAGACCTTTTTATTTTATTATGGCAGCGGACAGAAAAATGCAATACATTATTCTTTAAATTCAATTTGGTTTCTACGCTTCAATAAATCCATTAGATCCTGGACCTAAAAAATTTAATTTAATAAAAAATACCTAACAACGGAAATAACTTTTATATCTTATAACCGTATTCGTCCTGAAACCGTAATTTTCGTTTGGGCGTTGAAGGCACCCAACAACTACACCAAGATTCAATATTAATGGGCCTCAACTCCACTAACAACCCACCAATACGTTTAAGTAGATACGCAACTACATTCCGTACGGCGATGTAAGATAAAAAAAAGTTATTTGCGTAGTTGGGGATTTTATTAAATTAAATTTTATTTTAACGTTTGTAGTTTTAAAGTATTGGCTGTTTCGATAGTGATGACAATGGGAGAAGACTAAAATAAATTAAGGAGAGGACCGAAGAAGGAAGAAAAGAACAATCGGAAGGAATGAGGAAAAGGTGGGAAGAAAGAAAGAAGGAGAGAAGGGGTATGAAGGGAAGTGAAATTAATGATATTCGCTATCATTATATATATATATATATATATATATATATATATACACATATATATAGGAACAAATTTTTCAAGGTCAATTATCTTATATTATAATGATATACATTTTGATAACAACGTAAGATAATTGACCTTGAAAAATTTGTTCCTGCACGCCAACATGTTCCTGAGGGTTCATGATGGAAATAGGTAAGGTAACGACGGAAAGGCACGGAGAACGAATAAGTCGCGGAGTGGATTCCTATGAGATGAATTATATAAGAAAAGTTAAAGGTCAGGCAGGCTACCACCTTGAGGACTGGTCAAATTTTAAAAGGTTCCTATTGCAATTGGTTCAGTCTCAGGAATGGGCAATTACGAGTCTGCAGCGGAAATTATTTATGAGGGAAGAAACTCGACTAGACTGGAGTTGGTCCTAGCCCCACTGCATTCTTCATTAGATATTGATCAGTTATCGAGCCAGGAATTCTTTATCGTACCCAATAACCATATTCCTCTCAACGAAATTGACGGAAGGTATAAAATAATGATAAAAAGGACGGAATATGCTTCGTGACGTAACGTTTACGAACAATCTTCAACAATATCAATAACCAATGAAGTCTTATGGGTCCGTTTATGTTACGTTATTTCAAACCTTTTATTCCACCCCTCCCCGCACTACTACTCATTCTGTTGAACGTTGAACAACAATATCCCCTTTTCTTCGCTTCCGTCACGTAAGTGCATTTTCAGTTGGAGAGACTATAATGACGACAAGAATATAAAAAATATATGTATTACATCTTTGATATATGATTACAAAATGTGTTCATTCTTTAAAAACTCTTAAAGAGGCTTGAATTAAATCGATACACATCGTTTGCTATAGTTCCAAATAGAAAAAAAATCGCGATTCCTATTTGGTACGTTGGAAAAGATAAAAATCCCTCACTTAACTTACGAACTGGACCACAAGTTAGTTTCAATGTAGTTATTTAAAGTCATCTTTCAGAATACTGTGTCCTTCGCTAAAAATGCGCGACACGTCACAGAGCCGCTATACATCTGCCGCGAGGAGTCCAACTCTTATTCTCTACTGTGTGAAACATTGTGCAGAATGCATAATTTTGTGTGATTAATATTATGACGGTCACGTTTAAATTTGGGATCGCTAAAAAGAAATATAAAATTTGTGGAAGGTGTTTTTAGTAATATAAAAATAAATGGTAAACAATTTTAATCCAAAGTTCGAACTGTAAAAATATTTTTGAAAAGAGCTCAAGCAACTAACTTATGTCACGGAATACACCAATGGGGGGGAAAAAAAAGGAATCAGAATTCTTATTTAATCTCGCATCGTTGAGAAAGTGAAACACTGAAATCTAGTTCAGAGACAAGAAATATCCTTCAAAAGACATTTATTAAATTTTATAAACGAATCAAGATATTATTTTAATATAATAAATACTTAGCACATAGTATTAAGTCTATCCAGAAGTAGCAAACCTTTTACCAAATCAGGCTTCGTTAGGACAAAAAAAAACGTAAGGGAACATGAATAAAAACCAGAACAACCCACAACAACAGTCTAAAAAAGATTAATTCGCGATGACTAGCTGTTCCGATTTTTTCCCGACCCGAAAAATTCAAGCAGAATCCTCGATATTCAATACTGCTGGATACCCTGTACTTAACAAATTCACAAAGGATTGGTTCATTATTAAAATAAAAAACGGTTAAATAACTTTAAATTACGCAAGTAATAATCAATGAGAAAAGCAAGTTAATAAAATTAATAGAAGTAGTATGCTTATAGAGGAAAATTCATTGATTGATCCTAAGCAATTATGTCAAATAAAAAAAAACTCTTTGTCGATTTTAAAAGGAATTTTTTAAAAAGTTAATTACATAGAGTATCGAAAGCAGTATGAAATCAATAGAAGATGGTGGTTGCCAGTGAGAGACAGAGTAGGGCAAGCCAAATGATCTATCGGTCGGAGAGTACATTTAGTAGCCACAAGGAGATTATCCAAATCCGATTTAACATCTAACCATTAGCCACTAACTTACCTACCTTCCTTCCCCTCACTCTCTCCCTCTGTTATATACTGCAACATTCTATCTGCACATGCTGGTTTATTTACATATTCAGTCGGCGTTAAAACCAATCAGACTATTATTGTATACACCTAATAGTAGTGAGCCTTATAAACTTAAAAATAAAAAAATTCCTTATAAACTTAAAAAAAATTACAAAAAAAAATCCAGTCTTTGGTCTTAGAATGGAATAAAATTCAAATAATGAATTTTCAAACGCCTTAATCTCCTACTAACTACCTTTCAAATATATCAATTTTTTTATATGCTATAGACAATCATTGTACATATATACCCATGAGCATTAGTTGGTTCTATTTCATCTGAATTTTATTAATTCTGCTCCTTAGTGAAAATTTTGCTTTGGGAATTATTGAAGAACTATGTATTTTACGACATTACGTTTATAAAGAGAGTAGGGTAGCTCAATGGACTCTTTGAATTCCATGACCCGTATACGAGTTCAGAAGTATAAGAAAATTTATTTTCTTATACTTCTTATAAGAAAATAAATAAGAAAATTCTTATACTTCTTACAAATTGATTCAGGTGTCGGGAGACCCACATGTGGCACTCTCAGGCTCTATAAAGTAGGTGCATGATCCTTCATTGGACTTGGGAGAGAAGGGAGGATTGGAGGCTGATCATAATCCTGACCAGATTACGTAATATAATGAAAAACGGTTATTTATATATTTTTTTAATTCCCAATTTATTATTATATTTGAGAAAGTCGCTTTGAAGAAGAGTGCCATAATACTATTATAAAATTTTTGTTTTTGCTTGGAAAACTTCTAATCACGAATATTTCTTTTAGAAATCCAGATTTTTAGGTACAATATTTAACGCAAAAACAGTTAATTTTAGTTTTTTTTATGAAAAGCTGCCACAATTTAATTCATGCTTAGAGGATCAAAAAAAATGAGGGTTAACTTTTTTTTTAAACAAGTATGGTAAATAGTATAGGCTAAGACAATTTCCGACTTAATGTTTTATCATTGAGTTAGGGATAGCGATAAACCTAAATAGGCTAACTTCAAACGCTTCTCCAATTTAAATTCCACTTTTTCGTAATGTGGCCCTCTTCTTTCAAGCCAACGATATATGCCATTAATAAATCTGATGAACCTTACAAGTAATTTAAATTTATTTTATTTTCGGGAAAATTGCGATGTCTTTCACGACTATAAGATTAGATGCCCACTATTAGATCAAAATGAAACGAAAAGAAATAGTGGTACTAGAGATACGGAAGCAGTAAATTTAAGCTTAAAAATAAATAAAATAATAAAAAAGAGATACCACAAAAGTAAATACAATGACTGTTAAAAACGAATACAGAAAGAAAAGCTATATAACATTAACATCTAAACCGGTAAATAATATCAATGGAATAAGATTCCGAATGCTACAGTGCAAGACATAAAAATCTTATCAGCAATTATATCTTTTTTTTAAATGCAGATAACGCGGGTATTATGAATTCAAAGTCCAATTAGGTATGGAAGCCCAATGTTTTGAAATTAATCTTTATTATCTGATCTTTATTAACTGCATTACGAACTCAGAATCAGGCCAGTTAATGAAGACCTTTCGGACACCGCGGTTGGCAGTAAGTGTTAGAAAGCTGGATAGAAATGGCTTTAATCTGTCCATTAGACGTCTGATAATTGTAACTTAAGTTTGTCCCGTTCTAAGTGGTGAGCCAAAGTGGGGAGGGAGTAGAGTAAACCCTCAAATTTTCGGATTTTTTTCAGTTTTTTTTATCAAGCGCCCTACTCTAGCGAAAACGTTTGACTATTATAAATTAAAGAACATTAAATTCTGCGTAAAATGAGTACCTCAAAAGTTGGATTTGGTTTGACTGAAGAATCAAAATAGAAAACCGAAAAGCAACTGGACCCCAATTGACACAAGAAAGGTTTGGAGAAGGAAAGGTTTGAAGGAGGAAATGTTTGGAGAAGTTTTGAAAATTTGTTTATTTACGTTTTGTAGATGAATACGAATTTAATTTAATTTAAATGATTACGAATTTAAACTTTGTTGCGTCGAATTTTTTCTGGAATTATTAAAAAAAGAAAAAATGTTTTTTTTTTTTTTTTTACTCAGAACTGGAACTTACGACTTTTGTTACCTCTAATGTTTTCCGGAAATATAAATAAAAAAAAAAGGAAAAAAATTAATTTCGAAATTGCACCTCATCATTTCGAATTTCGATAAATTAAAAAAAAGAGCAGCAAAATAAAAAAATTATGGGTAATTCACTCGTATTTAATTTAGTATAAAATAAATATTTGAATTTATACATACATGGTTTATAAAGTTTAAGCAAAAGAAAACTTATACAAAAAATTTGTTTTTCCTTTTATTTTTGTTTACTTTCAGGAAAAATTCGAGGTAATAAAGTTTAATTTCGTAACCAGTAGCCTACAAAACATAGATGAACAAATTTTCAAAATTTCCCCAAAACTTTTTTCCGAGACCTCTTGCACAATGATTAATTTAGACATTTCGCCTCATAATTTCGAATCGTGCTCGCTTCAAAACGGAACGCCCAAAAAAAATCATTAGGATAAAAATTGTAGTCTATTGTACTCTTCTTTAATTTAGGATATAATAAATATTAGAATTTATTATTCGAACAATATATGGTTTCTGAAAAATTTGAGGTAACTAAGTTAAAATTCGTAATCAGTAGCCTACAAAACATAAATGAAAATCAGTTCAGAACTTCTCCAACATTTTTCTCTGAGATCTCTTTCTCAACTGGTGTCCAGTGTTTTTTGATTTTCAATTTTGATTCTTCTATCAAACCAAATCCAACGTTTGAGGTATTTCATTTTACGCAGATTTTTATGTTCTTTCGTTTATAATAAAATTTGTGCTATGATGCGCCGTTTAAATGTTACAGAAGAAAAACTGAAAAAAGTACGAAAATTTGGGGGTTTCCCCCACCTCCTACCTTATCTCACCACTTAGAACAGGGCAAACTATGGCTTTCCAACACTTACTTCCAATCAGGGTACCAGATTAAATGGCCTAAATGCGCAAAGGGGAAAAAAATTAGTGCAATATTTACTGTTATATGAATACGGATCTGTTTCGAATAAATTTACTGTGAGTACAAATAAAAGAATGCTTGAAAATTAATTCCGCCTCCTCGTGTAAGTTAATTTGAACTTAACATAAGTTAATTTATTAATTGCGTTAATATACTTTTATATTAACCCTAATGTTTAACTAAGACCAAGTAGGATTGTAAAAACTTTCAACTGCAAACAATTCGGTAAACGTCATTTAATGGATTTAATTAAATTCCTATACCGTAAGCTGCCGTCAGTAGAGTATTTGTTCTTATTTTTTCGAGAATCTCCATTCTGAGTTACCTGATCAACGAATGAAAATCTGTAGCGGATGAGCTTAAAAAGAAGGCATTAAAAAACAGATGATTAGTACTTATGTACTAACTAGCTTATGCTTAGGCTAGGAAGTTGCTTTGGAAACAGAATTTGAGAACTTTTTACACTATTTTGATAATCAGGTAAAACAATATGGTTGAAAAGTTGTAGTCTAATTAACAGTTTTATCCGCCGCAAAATAAATAAATAAATAAATTGCTAGATTATGACAGCCTAGAAAGACTAAGTAGAAGCAAATATAATTTAATTAATAAATTAAATGGACCTTTAAAAATTGCATAGGTCAGGAGATTTTCACAAACTTCAACTTTTCTGACGAATTCGAGTTCTTTTTACTAAATAAACTTCATCACCTAAAATTGATAGAAAAGAGAAGCAGAAAAAAAAATTGATTAAACGGTCACGGGATATAGCCTCTGGTATTCTTTGATTTGAAGGATAGCATTGACGCCGACAATGGCATGTTAGGACAAACCTTTCATCAACAAGAGGATTAGCATGGCAGATGAAATTAAAACAATTGTGACGCTCTGTTTAACCATTCTGACTCATTTGCAGACTAATCCTGATGAATCATCTCCCTGAGTCAGCACGCGGCCACAAACAAGCGGCGAATACATGATTCATATCGCTAACTAACTACAAGCGCGGAATACTATCAAGTGCAAAAAGTCAAAACTTTATTATGATGAATTCATGAGTCAGATATACGAATTCGATAACTAATCAAGAAATGGCAAAATGGAGAGAAAAACAATATACTACACACACACACAAACAAACACACACACACACATAGAACTGTACACAGTAATGAGAGTACAAACAAACGCAACTGCAGGCCGAACTTGATAGCACAAAACAATATCTCAAACGATTCAACATTATAGAAACAGAAAAATATTTATGGGAAGAAGACGGACAAATCTAAAAATTTTAGACATATCATTTATGACTAAATTATTTGATAGGCAACAATTTCATTTGATTAAAAGTATAATTCTCAGAAATGGACAATGGCCTGAAACAGAACAAAATTTACTTTCTAAATTCAAGAAAGACTTGCTTAAATTTATTAGACTTTGACGCACTTACCAAAGATGGGCAGCGTAGGTAATTTCTTGTTAGCTTTATTTTGTAGTTTATTTATTTGTTTGATTCAGTTTTGTTTTGGTTATGTGTATTTTTTTTTGTTTTTTATTTATTACTTAATTATTTTCAATTTAAAAATTAAATTTTCATATGTGTATTTGTGTGAACAAATATATATATTCGTGCTATTTTTCAGAAGAAAGGCTACACACTACCAAAGTACAAAAAATAGATTATTGAAGAACTGGAAAATATATCAGAAAGACAAGCAAACTAATTAAAACATCAAAAACGAACTTAACAGATTTTTGTAGTTTTTGCATAATTTGTCGAACTTTCAGCTCCATTTTTCCGGTTAAGATACAACGTAGAAAAACCTTCACATCGATTTGAAATAATTAACATATTACAATCTTTTATACTTGTAAAAAATAATACAAATAATTATGTAACAGTTTCTATATAGAATCTATATTCACAGGTTTATATTGTAATACTATAGAGGGAGTGTTGTAAAGGGGGGGGGGAAGAAAAAAAGGCTGTTAATGACTTTTAAATCAATTAAAAACTTTTCAATATTTCTTTTCACAAATGATTGCATATGATGAGGTTTCGTTGATCCTAAAAATTTACACATCATTTTTTACTGAAACTCACAAAGTAAAACTAGCAAATATTCAAAGTATTATAAAAATCATGCTCCGTTGAAAAAAAGTAAAACTTATTTTTTTAAATTTTAATTATTTAATTTAGTGACAAATCATCTATCTTCAAATAGAAGGCAGTGGCGAACTTATCATTACATTATTGCATATTTATTTATTTGTAAATGATCGAGTACATGTTGCATTTCTTTAATGTTTCAAGGCTTTTCGCCATCATCATCATACATCATACATCATCATGTATCTTAGAACGAAATAATTCTGCAATATTTAACTGTTTATTATAAAATTTCAACTACTTTACGGAAGTTTTCATTTCTAAATTTAATAGTATTGTTATTTTTGTGAACACACTTCCCTTTAATTATCTTCATTATTTTTCTACATTAATATTTTTTACCTACACACAACCAGTGTTTCAAAATACTCTTCCATCTTCTGGGTTTTCCTTTCTTCTTAACTCTGCTATTTTTTCTATTATAAAATAATTAGGGATGGTGCTATGCCCACTATTAAAATTTTTAAAGCATCATTGCACTAAAGATTGTCTGCTAAGGCTATATCGATGTCACACTTAGCAGATAATCTGTAGAGCGATGATGTTTTAGAAATTTTAATAGTGGGCATAGCACCACCCCTAATTATTTTATAATAGAAAAAAAAGCATAGTTAAGAAGAAAGGAAAACCCAGAAGATGGAAGAGTATTTTGAAACACTGGTTGTGTGTGGGTAAAAAAATATTAATGTAGAAAAATAATAAAGATAATTTAAGGGAAGTGTGTTCACAAAAATAATACCATTTAACTGTTTATTAATTTATTTATTTCAAATATTTTTATAAGGGCAATTTTATAATGCCTTAGATTTTATTTACTCCTCGTCACATAATCCATATTAATTTCTTCAACAAAATACTTGAAATATATAAATTAATAAACTGCTAAAGATTGCAGAATTATTTCGTTCTGAAGATGGGGAAAAATTCCCGAAACGATAACGAAATACAATATTTGATCATTGACAAATAAAAACAATATGTAATAATAGAAATTATTAATCACTCTCTTTAATTATAAAAGCATTTGCTAACATTAGTTGCAATTGGAATTGTTATAATTAACATTTCCACAAATCGGCAATATAAACTTCTACAGATCCCTCCGCATACTTCCTTAATGGCGACGGTAACAGCATATTGGGCATGTTTGAAGCGGAAGCGGTAGTTAGTATGGAATAAGAGGGATTGTAAGGATCCCCGTAGAGAGCCCTAACGTAGCCCTTGATGGCGGATTGAGTTTAATTTCAAGGCGACGGCACAGCCCTTAGCCCTCTAATACTCAGCTTATGTTCCTCTATATCTCGGCCGTCTTCAAATTGATAACGGTTGGAGGGGGAGAGGCGGGGGGAAAGGGTGCTATCAAGTGCAGTAACGCCGCTCAATATGGCCGCGGGATCGGATTAAGTTAGCAGCCAACCAATTGAAAACAACTGGGTCAAGAAGAACAAATGGGCACCAGTTAAATGAACTGACTGAGCGTCGCACGTGTGAACCTCTGTAAAGAGCATTGCAAACGAGATAAGTAGACAATCAACAGGAAACCTTTTGGGTGTATCATCATGAAAAATGGTCATACATCATTCGCATATTTACAAGTATTATATATCTGTCGATCGTCCACAAAACCATTCTTTCTTTCCAATAAGCCAATCGCCAAGAGGTGGATTCTTTTATGCGGAAAAAGAAAGTTTCCCCAGAAATTGTAGAGCCGTTGTTCAAGAATTTCGTGGATGGAAATACTGACAGAAGTTACATTTTTTGGACAAAAGGCAAGCATGATGTTACTGTATTTTATTTATTATTCTCAGTATTCAGAAATAATATCTTCTTCCCGGAAAAAAACAATTCAAGAGAATGTAGATGATATTGTGCTATTTTATGTTCAACAATTTTCTTACAATCCTGCAAGTATCATGGCCAAGTTCTTCTGCACTCTTTTTAGTGCTTTTCGTTCAATACGAGACCATTTGAATGAATAATTATAATAGTAATTGTTACTTTATCAAGATGGTAGTATTTTTAGATCTAAGGAAAGCTTCTGTAATAAATAAAAATTATTACTTCCTTACTTTTTCGGCCTTTGCAATCAATTAGTATGTTGGAATCATTTGAGGCAGCTATGTCTAATATTCTGGCCATTTTATCCTTTTTGTACATAACCAAAATATCAGATCCGTTATACTTTACTCTGTGGTCCGTAATATATCGAATGTCGATACATTATATACAAGTATAATATATTCGACGATCGTTTCATGTTCTTATTATTCTATATCGTATTCTATTCTAAGTTTTATATATTATTTTTAAACCAATTTAATATACAATATAATTGTATTGTATTGTATTGTAATATACAATTAAAAAATTATTATTTTTATTATTTGTTTTATTGATTTTTTCCATGTAATTTTTTGTGATTCCATGATATATTAATCGAGCCATATTATTTCTATATTATTTTAAATTCTTACTCCTGCAAATTCTTTAATAGTTCTGTAAAATTATTATTATTTATATTAAGGTATATATATCACCCCTCATATGCTTAATCTTTGGACGGTAACTTTCATAATGTATATATATATTATTAAGGTTGCAGCCTTTAATAACATTGCTAAAAAAAATACTGTAATTTATTTGTTTATTTTTTTATAAAATATTCTCAGCACCGGTCGATAGATGTTACCATTTGGTCGGGCAGAATTGTAATTATAATTATTTATTTAAAAAAAAAAAATAAACTATTACATTCTACGAGTCTTTGGCTTGGACTTCGTTGTCTCTCATTTATTAGAGTCTTTACCATATTAAACGAAATCAATCAAACGAAAATTGAGCTTAAATAAATCAATCATTTCATTTCGTACCAAAATTATAGCAAATTCATATATTGAAAAACTTAAAATGGCTATGTTTATTTTGTTTTTCTCTATCTTATGCATAAAGGTGCATTTGGTGTTGGATGAAGAATTAATCTAGGTTAGAAAGGTTGAATGTAATTAGGGTCTGAAGATACCTTAAGAGCGAGGCTTACTTGTCTCCAATATGCTAATATGAATCAGAAATCATCCCCTCCCTGTACAGGTACCTGAGCACTTACATGCATTGAGCTACAGCTCTAATAGCGAAGGTGATTGTCAGAAATAGATGCGAGTCTTTCTCACCAAATACTTCACTCTCAGCGGCAGTGTCTATCCAAAATGCCTTATCTGCAACAGTGGGATACACGAGAAATAAACTTTCCTTTTGAATCGGTGTGAAAAAATAGAGCAGATTTGGTCATTTTCACCTTGCTTTTTAGCTTTGAATTCTACACAACTTCTCATTAATACCTCTAGATTTAACGAGACGATCACAATACCGAGAGAACCTAACCATTTCCATTCCAATAATTCTGAAGAACCCACCCAGATGGAACAGACCCCTCGAAGAATTAATAAAAATATTCTCCCATACTCCTGGGGAGGGGTTCCATAAATAACCCTCGTCAATTTTCTCACTCCACCCCTGCCTACGGCCTCAGACATGAGGAGTGCTCCTGACACTCTTCAGGAAGCCTTGATACCCCTTCACCTCCTCCATCAGCTCTAAGGGGTCAGCTGCGCAAGTGAGAGCGGTAATTGAACATGGGCTTATCGAGGGGTGAGAAATTGAAGAATCTTATTAATAAGAAAATGTGAAACCGGATTTCCTACCCATAAGAGAAAAGAAATAAATAGAAACAGAGTGGAGAAATAGATCATAAATTTGTACGAAAAAGGCTTGGCTGATAACATAAAATATAAACAGATTGCAGAAGTAAAATACCTAATTTAAATTGGTAGTATTTTATATCCTTAATTAGTCACGTCACCTATTCAGTTAGGTATTTTTGGCATTGGAAAGGGAATGGAAAACCACACATAAAAATACAATATAAAACCAAAATAGGAAAATTTGTACGTACGCCACTTGGCCATTGCAACGACAATATACCGTCCCAACCATGTCCAACTATCTGCAAAATTGGGATTTTCATATACGTCACTTTAAAACGCACTAGTTGAGACACGCATTGTGGCAAAGTCTTGAATTCTTAACCTCCAGAAGGCACAAGATATCAGTCAATCATTGAGGATTAGTAATTTAAGGCAGCAACAATATGTACTTCAACTAGAACGATGTTGTTTCTTTTAATAACTGATATATTGAATATAGTCGAAATTATATCCCAATTGTTATTTAATATTTTTACAGACATTTCCACATTTCTAAAATATCTGATGTGGACAACACACGATTTCCTTATACGCCTATTAAACTACAAATCGCTGGCTGATAAATTAATCCTGAATTTGCTTACTAGTTTCCGAAGATTGCAGAACCTCAAAAACGATACTCGGCGTCGCGACATCCATCCATCTACACACACACGCACGCACGAACGAACGCACGCACGCACACACTCTTGTTTCTGAAGGTCTCATGATAACTGAAATTTCCAAGAGATTTCTTCGTGTTCCGGGACTACATTTAAACTGTCAATATCACTAGATAAAGCATTGGAAATCGACAGTTTCGACATTTTAAGCGAAAAACAAGCACCTTATATCTTATTCTTCTGCTGCAGACTTGTTCATCTCACAAATGGGGTGGAAACCAGTATTTTACAATAAATTTTAACACTTAAAACAAGTAATAAAATTATTTAATTAGAGTGGAAAAAAACCTTTTATCACCGAAACATATGATCTCTGAAATAAATTTCAATATACCTTTTGATGCAAGTTTCTTATGACCTTCAAGTAAAGAATCTCTTTCGGATCTTCAATTTCAGCCAAAATCTATTAAATCACTTATATTGATATAAGAGTCTAATTTACCAAATTTGAGATGTTTTACATTATAATTTAATACACTTTTTGATGAAAGTCTAATATGACCTTCAAGTAAACTACAACTTCCGGTTTGCCAATGTTCACCAAAACCTATTATGTTGTTAATATTAATATGTGAGTCTTAAATACCAAATTTCAGAAGTTTTGTATAATATTTTAATATAATTTTTGATGAAAATCAGTAATGAACTTAAAGTAAAATACCACTTCCGGTAATCATACAGTAACCAAAAAGGGAGATTTACAACTAGATTATATGATAATCCTAAATACGAAATTTTAACTTTCTACGGCTAATAGTTTTTGAGTTATGCGAGATACGTACGAACGTACGTACAGACGTCACGACGAAACTACTCAAAATGGATTCAGAGATGGTCAAAATGGATATTTCCGTTGAAAACTGAAAACCGAAAATTTTCTTCATTATAATACTTCCTTTACTGCGTACAAGGAAGGAAAAAAAATAGGTAAAATAAAACTAAAAAAAAAAAAAAAATTTAGTGGCAACATGGGGATTAAATTATGCGTACTAAAATACCATGATACAATTTGATCGATAAAATAAGTGTTATATAGATCTGACGCCCTATTTTCAAACATTACATATATTTTTAGGCCATTAAGTTTAGCCTAAAATATCCTTCAAGTTATCTTATTTATCATTTATGATTTTTGCACTTTGATAAATTTCGAACAAATAAAAAATAGTATATTGTTAACTAAATTTTTTTTTCTTCAAATAATAATAATTTATAAATTTTGTAAACGCCGTAAATACAATAAAGTAAAAAGACAATTATATACGTTAAAAGCTCTATTGAGAAGGTTATTAGTCCATTTCTTCACATTTTCATAAACTGTTTTATTAAAAATAAAGTGATGGAATTTCAAAGGCTCGGAGATATCTGTATATAATTTTTTCACTCTCAATAATACAGGAAATTCCATGCTCATAAGTAAAAAAACGAATTTTTCGTTTATCGTCTTTTAGTCTAGAGTAATAGAATTGTGATCACTAAATCGACAATTTTTCCCGCTATGCTTCGGGACACATTTCCAATATTTTTGACCCATCGACTGTGCCCTCCCCTGGTGAGTGCAGAACCATCTATGCACCAACACCTCCAAGATAGCGGCATCAAATGCATGAACACCATCTCAAGCAGATGGTACATGTCGCAGCTTTTCATCTCATTCTTCCGTTATCCATTTCGTTAAAACATAATTTTCCTTCGAACATCCTCTATGTTATAAATATGAGAAGCAGTCAAGTATGATTTATGCATGCTGCTTTCAATATATAACAGCTTCATCCGCCACTTTAGATTGTTTTCTATTCCCGCCTTCAAGCCGTGACCGCGTATGGTATTCCGTATATAACGCTCCATTGTAATTTTTGTAACCGGGATGAAGTGACGTTGAAGGAAAGAGTTAATCCGGAGGGGATTGGGCCGGAGAGGAGTGATGTGATTTGGTGGGGGAGGAGAGGGAGAGAGGAGGGGGCTGCTCCTGACAGCTTGGAAATATGATTTAATCGGCTTGACGTCGCTTCGGGGCACTTCGACAGCACCTACCCGAACGCGTCGTGTCGTCTGCAAAATGTGAGAAATTCGAAAACAAATTGTATGCAAATTGGAAAGCATCAACACGTCCTGTTCTCTTGTGACACCGATTTAAATAGATAAACATGGAATAGCCTTGTAAATGGAATAAATTAAGTGAAATATGTCTGGTAACTGGGTCTTTATTACGGGATAATTAAAAAAACAAACTAATTAACCAAGCTCTCCTGAGAGATGGGTTGTACAATAACAAATTTCTATATTCGAAGATTCTTCGAAAACCCATTGCGGTAACAGAACAGAAGATAAATTCTAAAGTGGGTGAAAAAACTATATCGTCGGTGACAATGTGAAATCTGCAAAGTCAGTACAAAATGTTTGATTTAGGGTTATTTTATTATTTTAGTTTTGCCTAAATTCATATACACCAATTAATTTATTATAAATCTATATTACTTAATATTATAATTTATATATTTTTTTCTGCTCGATAGTATTAGTATACTACTTTTTGGTACTTGATATTTAAAAAAAAAAATCTATCTCAATAAGATGAACATTCGAGTTTTTAAACTTTTTTATTATGAATTCAAAAGTAGAGATTTGACAGTTACGCGGTATCACTTTCTAACTGACGATTTCGAAATTTTGATTTTTTTATTAAAACCATTATGTTTTCAGACAGAATAATCAGTAACATCGATGTTCCAGGGACATATCAAAGTGGCCTAAGAGCTTCTAAAATATATAAGTCCATATTACTTGCTTAATTGAAAAATCAAATTAATATAAAAAAAAACATGGCAACATAAAACGCAAGACATCCGTGACTGAGATTTCTATAGTCCATGTTGGTTACAATTTAAAAGCTGTAACTAAGAAAGAAACTTAATGGTTTTAACTCACAAATATTTAGAACATCAAAAAAGGAACGACGTAAAAAAGCCATACTAATGTTTCAATCAGAAGCACGAATACTAATATCACAACCACCCAGCTACGTGATTAATAAACCGTTACTTACAGAATTACTCAAGAGCTTTGGTCGCGTGATGTGACATTTTTTACAGATATTTATAACTGGAGGCAAATATTGACATCCTGGAATTAACAACAAAATATACCCGGTTGGTAGTAAACTGTGAGAACCATGATTTTCATGGTGTCAGGGACAGTAGCCAGAACTTTTAGCGCCAATTCGACAGCAATCTTCCTTTCACCGAAGATCCAAACCAATGAGTTCAAGAACAGAGATCCAATGAGTCTAGATCCATCTATTATGACTGTTCAGGGATACATGGCATGGTTCAAGACTATATTCTTCTTGCAAATATACGTTCTTCTCAAGAGAACAAATCTGCCATATAAGTGATTATATGTTACAGCCCAAAGGTACACAGTAGTTTAAATATTTCTTCAGACCTTAATTAATAAAATGTTTTAGAATCTCTTGATGCAAAAAAAAAAAAATCTTTTTATAAAACATCGTTCAGTATAAATACTAGAACCATAGGGAGCGAGGAGCGGGATAGCTCAGTGAGTAGGGCACTGTAATCTCTTAATCTCTCTAGCCTGGGTTTGACTGTAGCTGAGGCAGATAATTATTTATTCTGTTACATCAACTGTGGATCGACCCTCGAGACCTTATTTCTATCTAATTTGTAATGCCAAAGTCACTAAATAAGATTCCTCAAAAAACAAAAAAGAGCAAGAAGGATAATGCATAATAGCACAAGCTCGCTGGACACCATAGCAATGTTAGCATTATGAAAATAATATATAATTCGCATTTTTCGTAAATAAATAAAAACACACTGCAAATTATTACACTATGGTTATTTCCGAATAATTATGACCTTATAATTAAACCTAAATCATTCCAAAACGCTTTGTATTTTTCCTCCACCTTCGTAAATGGTCAATATATGGGCAGACAAAACTTTAATTGGCGGCCATTTTAAAACGAAATGGCGGGGATCGTACTGTGGATCACAGAATCTTTCTGGAGTAACTTGTGACTTTAGTGACAAATCTAAAAAAAACTGAACTGCGGACGGCAGTTGCACAAATTTTTCTTTCTTTCATTTTTGGATTCTACGTAACTTGAAACGCGATACCCCAAATTTTGAGGGCAGATTAGGGTTTATTATTGAAAATAATTAATCAAAAAAAAAAAAGCATAACTTCGTGTTAGCGGAGGCTACACACTAAGTTCTGATTTAAGATGCGTTGATGTGTAGGTGTAGTTCTGAATAAAAAAGGATAGTAATAAAAAAAAAAATTAAGACTAACTCATCTTTATGTATGATATGATATAAATTCAGATAAAGTGTGACGCACCGTTCCAATAGGATTCCAACCTCGTATCCCGAACAGCCGAGAAGACCATTATAAGAAGAAATGACTCAGAGGGAACTAACAAAGGCAGGACACTATTGTATTGACTACAATAACCCAAACCGTTCAAGCCACAATTATTGTATGGCCCTTATTATACCCACTGCATACCCAACCATACCCTGGGCCAAAGCTTTAGTATTTCCAGTATTAACAGCAGGTCTGCATAGATCATTCCAAATGGTTTAAGATCATGCCTAAAATTTGAGATAGGTAAAAGAACAACACGTGCATTTAATATAATGATGATTTAATACAATGATCCGTAGTTTTCAAATAAATCCTTATTTTCCATAGTCCGTTGCGATCCCTCCACGTTCAAACTGCGTCCCAAGATAGTAAAGTATAAATCAGATGTGCATCGTGAAATTGCCAGAATGATAAGTAAGTAATAAAACATTTTTTTTTAATATGCATAAAAGGATAAAAACATTTTTTATAGATTTTATTTTTATCGCTTTTTTTAGTTTTTCATTTCCAAGTTCCTTTTTTCCTCCTTCCTACACAGGAGTGAACCACTTGTACTTTAAGCCTAAGCTCATTGAAAAAGTTGCTTAAATATCCTCATTCGGACTAGCGAAGAATCAAAGTAAGCTTCTTTATTTTTCCTTTTGTCATCTCTCATCTCTTATTATAACCCTCTTTCCTTTTACTTTATTTATGTTTCTGTTGTTATATTTTCCATTTTATTGGATGCTAACTTTCCTTTCAGTTCTCCTTCACATCTTTAACCCCTCTTCCGTTTCCAATCTATTTACAAATCAAAAATAACATTATTAATTATTTCAAATTCATATATATTTTTATATATACTATTTTTTTTTCAGAAAAAATAAAATAAAAGCAATGCCGATAACACAGTCCTTTCCTACAAACCTCACACTCCACTAGACTCCATCAAAGCAGCTCGAATCCTCATGGACGGACGTATCAAAATTCTCCCATCTATTTTTTATCTTTCATTATCCTCCATGTTTCGTAATCCCACTATGTTTAACCAGATCATTTCTATTATTCCCGTATCTTTTCTTTCCAAGACATGGTTAAGACAAAAGTATAGGCCAACACTTAGGCACACGTTAAGCAGTAAATTTCATTACTGCGTGATTTATTTCTGGACGCACCCTAAGCCACTATTTCCTTGATTTCAGCAACGGTCAACAATATCTCCATCGTTATTATGAGAACACTTTAAACTCAATTTATGACGGCACATAACCTGACAGAACTCGTTGGAAAAAGTGAGAGGCGTGAACTCATAAGTGAAATTATCTCTTAAACCAGATGTTTTTACTTTTCGGAAACCATATCAATTTTTAAACACTAAATAAAATTATTATAATGGTTTTTAGGAATAAAGGGACAAACAAAAAACAAAATCAAGTAAAAAATAATAATCCTAAGTTAATATATTAGAAAAAAAAATACTCCAACAAGCAATGGGTATCAGCGTATTTTGTCTCACAGCGTCTTTTACCCCGGGCAGATGTATCACAATATTGTGCTTTCGTGTATATATATATATATATATATATATATATATATATATATATATATATATATATATATGTACACAATACAAAGTAGATATACAAACATATGTGAATAAGAATATAAATAAGAAAATGACATAGGTTATTACGTTATTTTTCATTTCACAAACATACTGCTATATGCCGATACTACAATATGTTATTCGATACATAACACAATAGAAAAAAAAATAGGCCTATGAGATTAAATTACACAGCCAAGACGAAAGATGTTCCGGAAGAAATCGCTATGAGAGAAACTCACACTTTGTGTAAGGACTTGTTAAAAAATTCTCTATTAATGGCATTTGTTACTAAAATTGGATATGGGTATGCAGACGTTTTTCCTTCTCCTTACCTGCATTTAGAGAAGAGCTCGAATTCAACCTTTTTTGTTTTGAGCTGACAGCAAAAAATTTGAAGGCGTGAGCAAGCTCTGAGGGGTAAATAGAGTCGCTTTAAAAGAGTAAGAAGTTTCCATTGTATATTTTTATTTACTCCACTCGCATTCTTACAGGATCATACATAAAAAGTATATTGAAGTATCCTCAAAAGTAAGAAATATTTGCGATCTATAACTCGTCCATCGCCTTGTTATGACACGCTAGCACGAAGGAGGTAAATGGATAAAGACCGAGCGTGAGTCAGCGCATACTTATAATTACAGTTTTTTCCACCTCCTTTTATTATTTAACATTTAATAAATGAGAACTTCGATTTTCGCCAAGAGTTTTCCTTCGATTCAAACCCCGAAGAATAAAAAGAAATAGAAAACCATTTTACGTTACCTTGCAAGGCTACAAGAACACTAGCACCAGAGGGAGGAAATTCGAAAGGAAATAAAAGAAAGGCAGTCGCTATCAATCAGGGTGGAGGGACCTAAAGGAAGGGCGATGGGGAACAACGACCGGCGGAGGAATTGAAAGAGAAAGGTAGCAACTCGAAAAAAATAGGCTCCGATCGAGAAGCCGTATAAAATGTTAGCAACAAGGAAACCCCACTCAATGCCTATAATAACAGGGCCAATAATGGAATGGAATCGAGAGAGGAGGGGGAGTGGAAAGGGAGAGGGGTGGGGAAGGAAACAACACCGCGGTTAATATCGCTAAAAGGATCTCACCTGTTTCAGCAACCGCCCCCCTCCCTTCTCCCAGGTCCTATCTTCAACTGGCTAATTAAAGATTTATTAATTATTTCGCAGAATTTTCCACGAGCAATTTCTGTTGTTTCAAAGAGTAGATATTGTAATTATAAATTCCATCCGTACTTAATTTAAGTCAGTATTAGGTTCAAGGTATCATTGCTAATTAAACTTACGGAGCACTAGGAAACGTTTAAAGATGGTCTCTTCGACCTCATGAGAAAAATTAAAGATTTAAGCATAAATTTCCCAACATAAACATAACTTATTTTATTTATATAATTATAATTTATACATTCAAAACTAATATTTTTTCTTCTTTCTTTTGTTTCAATGAAGTTTAATCAATTTACCAAAATAAAAATCACTACCGTGGATTGAGGAGATCTTGCCAATAGATATTGGCATTAGATAATCAAGATTTTTTATTAAAACTAACCGATTTCTTTAATTTTTCAATCGATTATAAACCACTGATTAATAATCTGAAATCATTTTTTTCATATGACTTATATTTTCCGAGATTCCTCCAGAAATTGAGGACAGAAATTTCAACGATGTAAACTCGCGCCAAATCATCATGGCTGCCTCTAACAACATTGAAGGATCGTGTAATATAGCATAGATCCTTCAATGTTGTTAGAGGCAGCCATGATGATTTGGCAAATTGAAAATTAAAGAAATCGGTTAGTCTTTATAATAATAATAATAATAATAATATATATATATATATATATATATATATATATATATATATATATATATATATATATATATATATATATATAAACACACACACCAAGAATACCGTATATAATATTTTAATTTTAACCTTTGAATTAAAAAAGAAATTGCTGTGGCATAGCGGATACACCCTTCTTCCTTTGAGCGTCCCATACATCGGGGAGTCCCCATTGCAGCTTTTGTAGTAATGATTTTTCATTTTGTTTGATGACTCGTTCCTATTTAAATATTTAAAGAGATATTTAAGGGAGATTGGGCTCTGAAAAGTTCCGTTCTACAGTCATATGTATACACGAATAGGTATTGATAAGAGTTGAGTAATTATGAGATTACCCTAACGGAAATCAATATTAATTCTGGTTTCACGTTTGATAGCCAATAACATTTTTTTTTTTTTCATTTCGGAAAAGTTAAATAATTTCTTTTGGTTTATAAATGCAAATTAGCAATGATTACCACATATCGTCGTATGGTAACCTTACGAATGTGAAAATCCCTACTTTTCAGGAGTGCAAAAAACTGTTACATTCTTCTGTGTATAAGGCCCGATTTCAATTATTTTAAATTTTGTTGTCGGTGTTATATTTCTTTTATCTCAAAGTTTCAAGTGCATGAAAGTGTAGTGTTTGAGTAAAGAGATACAATCATTTATATTTTTTTGTAACAATGGGTTCCTTATAATGAACTTTATCTTTTAGAAAAATGATATTGGAATCTGAACACTGTTTCATGGACTTATTTCGTTGGTTCCAATCAGCTATAGTGGTCACTTAGACAGAGGCAGCCTTTGAAAAATGACAACTAAGCTGTTATGAAAGCTTTATATTGTAAAAAGATACGACACTCAATTAGTTAATTACAAATTTTCACAGAGCCTTCTCGATAACTAACATTCCAGAAAGTTTTAACTGTTAACAAATAACCCTCTACGATCTTCTGTGGCAAGAATGAATCTTCGCTTACCAACTCAACACGTAAAATATTGCAACGATAAATTCCCGAAATCCTCGAAGAAAACGGTTCCTCACATTAATCTTTATTTTATCAATGATAAAGGCAAACCGCAGGGCGAGACCTCAAATAAAAGGGCAAAGCTCCGCTTTATTACCCCGAAATAAATAAATATGAGTATTGTGTGTAAGGGTGGATATGGTTAACGGGGGTGGAAGATGAAGGGGTCGGCTTGTGGTAAATGGAGCGCCCTTGGAAAACAGGAAGCCGAGAATACATCCTTCCGGCGACACACAGACAGATGGTCCAACGACACAGCATGGATGACTTCTAAGAGATTCCGGCCCTGGGAGAAGGGTTATTTTAGAAGGGCTATATTTTTCCCAACACCGACTAGTTCCGGTTCCGCTATAACTCAGGCCCTTCCGAAGCCTGGCGTTTTCCGCGCGGTATTAACCACGATCGGGAGTTCTGCGGAGGCCTTCAGAATCGCGTGGCAATCCCAACACTGTGAAAGGGCTCCTTAAGATGGTTGTGTATGCATATTAATAACTAAGCGAACATGGTGATAAGCAATCTATTTATTTAAATAGATTGCTTTCTGTATTGTACATGGTATTAATAGTGCGGAAGGGACCAGTTATGAATACTGCAGGCTCCCTTCTGTCCATATTCTAATTGAATGTCGAAGTTGAGGTGCTTAATCACATACTCTCAATAAGCATGATTAAGAAGTTGCATTCATACAAGTTTTGAAAATATGCTTAGTTAGACAATCCACGACTCAGTTGATGTATTTTATTTTTCAGAAATTATCTGTGAATATATGTTTAGTTATCAAAGTTTTGTCTACATTCCAATTTTTTATTAAAGATCAAATTTCATTACTTATGTCTTCTATTATTTTTAGGGGGGAGGAAGGTGAATCTTATAATGTTAAAAATATAATAATTTTTTTTAAAAAACAAAACAAAACAATAGTGTCAGTTTTAACTGATAATTGAAATGAAAAGTTTTTGCCATCTCTAACATAACCATCAAATAAAACCATAAGCGATAAATTGATTACTTTAATTATAATTAATCAATGACTGATATAAAAATTGAAAAATAATGGAATCCGGTAGTGGGTGAAATCAAAAATATTTTAGGTTAAAAAAGTGTCAAAAATACCATATATTCTTGCATAAAGACGGTCATAATGATAATAAGACTTTATTAATAAAATTGTAGTTTTTATTATTTTCTTAGGCCTTCAACCCGCGAGCGAATCCTGGCTTCATCCTAAGCCAACCACCATCCGTTTTTTAAGCATTAACCGAATCCAGCGAAAACTAAGACAATTCTCATCGGTTCAAAACCTTCCCTGAATGCCCTTCCCTACTATACATTATTTTTTCTTAACAACATTCATACTCAGTTCCAAAACTCCATAAAAACGTGGGAGTTACCTTCGACCAATACCTAACTTGGAATAACCATATTCCCAAATCATCTTTGATTCCGTGATTCGTTTCCCCAAAGTAACCTCCATCTTTTAATATCCTACCCCATACTCCCACATTTTGACTATGGATGCCCAGTATATGGAGGGCTTTCTGGTGAGCAAGAGATGAAACTAAAAAGATTAATGAATTACTTCATAAGATTCATTTCCGGTGTTCCCAGACGATCTCATATGTCTCATATGTATTCCGAACAAGAGTGGTTTTATCCTAATTTCCATCGACAATTCCTTTTTGCTGTCTTCTTATTCAAATCCTTAAGAACTATAATAACACCCTAAAATAGTCTTAATCTCCTCACCCTACGCTCTTCCAGAAGACCTCAAAATACCGATTTGTATATCCCATCTCATAAAACAGCTTCCTTTGAAAAATTCTTCATCGTACATGCTATTTCATTTTGGAAGTCCTCATCCATCCCCAAGCGTAAAAGTTTCTCCCTAGCCTCTCTTAAATATCAATTAATTCTCCGTCTCCTCAATGATTATTCTGCCGCTTACATGTAAAGAATTAATGTCTAAGCAGGTTTGTCCAAATATATATATATATATATATATATATATATATATATATATATATATATATATATATATATATATATATATATATATACATATGTAGCTATTTTATTTATACAATTATCCAGTAATGCAGTCAGATAAATACTGCTCGAATTGTGTATTTTTGTTATTCTTAGGAGACTAAGTGTCCCAAAATAAAGATCAATTTTTCATTTCATTTCAGTTTTTCAATGAAACCAGGTTTGATAAATCACGATTGCATTAATGTTTCCCCTACTAAATCATTGACTTCTTAAGGAGTGAAAAGCATATACGAGATATTTGTTATCTGGCCTATTTAACTAGTTATGAAATTCCAGCTTTATCGAGTTGTTATTTTTATTTTCGTCACCAAATAAATTTTCGAATTGAATTTATCGACCAGTTCATTCTATTAAGATGGTTGTAATATCGTAAACCGTATAATCAAATATCGGAGCCAATATACATGCGGCGCGGGCTGTAGACTAGGCATGAGACATGAAAGAGCATTTATTATGTGTAGTTAGAGCACTTTATACACGGGTTTATGCTTCAGCCATAGCTAGGCCGTCCGATTGATTAACGGCATAAAATTAATGACGAGACGTTAATAGCTTTAAGGCAATAACTTGGACAGCAGATGGCAACATGGTATTAGGCTCCTGTTTATATAGCTTTTACGACCCCCAGCAATACCCTTCAATCATCGGCTTTATTAGCACAAAAAACATGTTATAGTTGATGAAATGAACCATTATTGCTTGGTGATCAGTACATCTATCGTACCTAAGAACATTTAAACATTATAAAGGTGTACGGGCACATTTCTTTCGATATAACTTACCGGCAACATTTTGAGTTAACTTAGTAAAATAATTGCAAAGTTAAAACGTAACATATCAGTCACCAATAGAATTATTTTCCTTTATTTATTGAATATTAAATACGGTTCTCTAGTCTTGAAAATAAAGGACTGGATTTTATAAAATTATGATATCCCTTTATTGGTTATCTGGATTCTATCATGCCACAGGACTATTGATTTCTGCCTATAAATAAAAATAATTTTGTACTATTAAAACTCAAACGTTTAGTGATCGGAAAGGATGCACTTTTTCCAGACCAACAGGCCTACAATTGGGCATCAAAACTCAGTTACCAACTTTATTCTCCAACCAAATGAAGTACCAGGTACCAAGAAGTTCTCCCCAACCTAAGGTCGATCCATTGCTGATATTACAGCAACACTTTTCTACGAATAGCCAGACACGATTTAGGAGCCCAGAGCCTTACCCACTGATCAAAAGTTTCCCATCTAGTCTAACGAAATAATCTCAATTCTCACAAGTTAAATTTAAATTTTCATTGTAAATGGCAAGACGATATCATATCGCGAAATCATGTGTGCAGCGTCCAAAGATTTTTGCGTATTTCAAGAATTCAGATAAGAGGCATTTTTCTTAACTAGCTCTATATTTTTCCTTGACTAAAGCATATCGCTTGTTTCAGTAAACCTGCAGATGTGAATATTGTGCCGGAAAAAGAATACTATGTACCTACCATATATTTATAGCTATCGACATTAAAAAAGTAGTTCTTCTTAACTCTCTCAACATCTGTCAAGAACTATAATGTTTATAACTATTTTTTGAATATTTGTAACCGACCAGAAATAAATATAGAACTTATTATACTTACAGAAAAACAGGCTCTTCAAAACGAAAAATATTTCTTATATTTCATGATTCGGCCACATTGGAATTAGGATTCACTTAATTCTTTATTAGTAATTGAAATTTAGTAATTATTCAATTTTATATTTATACTTACGCAAATTAAATAGTATTTATTTTTTTATTTTCCCATAATAGTAATATTATTTTAATTGCCGTTTTTATTTATATATTTATAATTATTTATTATTTTATAAAATTAAAATAAAACAGTACTCTCTCAGTGTTTTCGAAAACTTCTAATATTTAGCCATAATAATTTTCGCTTCTCTAAATCTATTAAAATATACATTAATTTTGTATATATATATATATATATATATATATATATATATATATATATATATATATATATATTTTTTTTTTTTTTCTCCATCTTATACTGATATGGAAAAGGAAACTTGTTTTTCTCTTCTTTTTTTGTTCTCTTTAAATATTTAAATGATAGATTTTCCTTCTGGAAAAGAACAAATAATAATTGAAGTGTAACTATTATAGGTTCAACAAATTATTTCTTGCTTAGCGACCTTTTTTTTGTATTTTATTTATTTTTTAATAGCCAACAAACATTGATAAAATGGTTTTTATTCTGAAAAAGGAAAATAAAATAGTAATTGCAGTGGGATTAAAATATAATTGCTACAAATTTATTGATTTTTTCCCTTAATAACTAAGAGTGTCTATTTGCTTTATTTTATTATAAGTTATTATAATAATATAAATTCTGTTTATTAAAATATTTTCCTTTGATTTAATTTAGTTATTTTTTCTTTGGAAATATAGCATGAACATTTTTCATTATTACTCATTGCCCTAAATGTGGCAGATTGCAATATTTGACAACATAAATCACTCTAAAAAAAAAATAATACCTAATAATAAATAAATAAGTAAAAGTAATAAGAAATATTAAAAACAGATTTTCCTTTTGAATAATGAAGAAACATAGGTATGAAAATGCGGGATAGCAATTTAAATTCGAAAGTTTCTTCCTCAACGAAACTTTTTTCAGATGAACACCGTTGTTCTTATAATTTTTTAAAGAAATCATTTTGTAAAAATAACAAAGATTTGTAATTTGTAAAAAATAATATGATCCATCACGACGCAAAATAATTAATTAATTGTAAGTGATATTTATTTATTTTTTAAATAGAAGTAGGAAATTAATCTTATAAATAATAAAAAATTGAATATTTGATTACATTATACTTATTATCTTAAAAAGAATATCTGATCTCATTTATAATACTATGAAGACACCGATATAGTTTTTAGAAAAAGCGAGTTTAGTATCAACGATAAATTTTCTTATCAAGAGACGTGATTTGTTCCAAAGGAATACATACTACTCTAACCCCATGGCTCATAACATATAGCACGGCGGGCACGAGAGAACCATTTTGCGAGGAACATATGATTTAACTCGTCCAATATTTCCCAGCCGGCTAAAAGGTAACGATAAAACAGGTAATAAATCCGGGAGCATCATTTGTAAGGAGCAATCTGAGACGGTCTAAATAAAGGGAAAAATAAATAACAGGAACCGCTGGGAATGGAGTCACGCAGATCAGATTATACTCAGGGTCGGCTATTAGGCTACGCTATGGCCGCCCAACCACTGCCCAATATTCACTCTCGGCATCATAATATTAAACATTACAACTCTATGGTGAACAATGAAGATTTAAATAATGATTAATAAAATATATTTTGCATTTTCGCTAAGCAGCCGTTTCCTGCTTAGCCTCGGAGTTAGTTTTATCTTGGAGATAATACAGGATGGGAGACCAGATAAATTCAACATTGATGGATCAAATGCTTACAGTGAAGTATATTAACGAGGAAATTAGGAGAAAATATATTATATTTATTTGGTCATCTTTAAGAATATATTATATACATTTAAGGATGGTATGTGATCCTGGTGAAATTGTCAACAGTTTCATATAACTCGGAACTGAAATTAACTCTGAAAATCAGGCCGGCGATGAAATCAAGAAAAGAATGGGGAATGATAATAAAGTGAACTACGACCTTGTGAACTGAAACATGGACACATAAAACAAATCATTTGACATCCGCATGATGGCATACAAGGATCAATCCCTAATTACATAAAACAAAGGATCAACAGGCTCTTGGAGTCTTCGAGCAGAAGATCATGAGACCCATCTTTGGTTCAATTTGCGAACAAGGCACCTGGCGCAAAAGGAATAACCAAGAACTGGATGAACTAAATAACCACGAGGATATTGTGAGACTTATCAATTCCAGATGAATCAGCTGGATTGGACATGCCAAAAGATTATCGAATGAGTAAATTTGTAAGAAGGTCACAAGAGAATCATTCCCGAGAAAAGGAAAGAGAGGACGTCCAAAAAAAAAAACTGACAAAAGGACCTGAAAATTGGAATGACTGACAGCAGAAGATAGGCTCTGGATAGAGAGAAGTGGGGGCGAATCGTTCGGGAGGCCAAGTACATCTTGGACTGTTGAGCCCTTATGAAAAAGGAGATGTTAACTGGCTAGTAAATATGACTTTTTAAAACCCCATTTGTCAAATTATCACATTCGCTAAGACTTAAGTAAGAAAGGAATAAATCTCTAGTCGGTTGCTGAGTCGGAGGATAGACCTATTTCTAGACTAAATTAACCCTAACCATTATATCAGTCTTGAATTAAACTGATCTCGAGATGAGGTTTTAAAAAGTCATATTTAGTAGGCGAAAATAAAACTAACCCAGAACAGAACAGAGCCTAAACGGGAACTGACAATGCATAACTTTAAACACGGAATAGTTAAATCATAATTTATTTATTTCTATTTAATTTTTGTTCACTCTCTGGGCTGGTTCACATCAAATGATGAAACCAATTAAATATGTATCTGTAAAATATTGTAAAAATAAAAAAAAAATGTGCTCTACCCGTAATGCTCTTGTTAATCTAGTAGACTGTCATATAATACAAAAGAATTCCAAGTTTTGGTTCGAATTTCGAGAGGAGAAGAGAATCTTCGAAGGTTAAAGTGAATGTTTCTTCTCGACATTCGTGTCATATCGAGACTGATAGACGTCGGTAATCCTATTAGTTTTGATTCTATTGATTTTGAAGTTTAACTCTTAAATGGTTATGAGAGAAATGTTGTCGGTAGTTCGAACCGACTTCTAGAAACGAAACTAGAAAGTCTCTAGAATCAATCCACAGGCCTATTGGGCAGTTTTAAGCTCTAGAAAACCATTAACTGATCCCAAATCCAAACAAAAAAGTGTTGAATCCATATTTAAATTTAACTGTACAGCTAGAAACGATGGTCGAGTGTTCTACTTGGAAAAATACTTAAACTAAAATAATTAGGAATTCGTTAGAACCTAAATGACACCATTATTTTTAAAAGGAGGGAAGGAATAGTTTATTGAAAAAGGACAATTAAAAATGGATTCCTTCAAAGAAATATATTGAACCCTCTTGTAATTAAAATAGAAGAGCAAAGCTAAGTTTATAAAAGAAAAAGAGAAACGAGTAGAATTTCAGTCTATCAATTAAACAAATGAAAATAAGGTCTTAGAGAAGATGAGAAAAGCGGAATCTTCTTCTCTTTCGCAGGTAATTGAATTCTGGAGAAAGGGGAAAAAGAGTACCGCCTTCGTATTGGATCGTTCCAGTTTCTCCATGATATCGCTATCAGAGGTACTCTTCCGATACTCTATACTCCTTTGAGGGGCTGGCAAGGACCTTCTTTATACAGAGGAATGGCTCCTTGTCGGGGAATTTATACACAAGCAATATTCTTCAGGATTATTATTAGCCGACGAACGCTAAGAGATGGGATAGGGGTTCTTGAAAAAGCAAAAGGACGCCTGAGATAGATAGATGAGGGTAAGAGGATATCCAAGAAGTTAGATTAAAAGGGTTCCTACCCGGATCCGTTTGTGGTATTTCGAGAACATCTTCCTTCCTATTTACAGCGCCAAGGGATGAAACGTCGCTCCTTATATTGATGTAACAAATCTTCCACAGGGGTTCGATTTATTTAAATATAAGGGTGAGCGATTTCGGGGCCCAATAAATTCTAGAAGCACAACGCTGCCTTAGTGGATATCATTATTTGATGTTGAATTTCTTTATTAATGGTTCGTAAACAGAGAGGATTCCAAGCAAGAGTATAATAATAAAATATAATTATTAAAAATATTGATTTGAATAATAGATAAATAAAAAATAAACACTAAGCAACTGCTTATAACTGCAGCGGCGACCTATTTGCAAGGTTTTGTAACGCTCAAGAGGTATTGAAACACGAATTAAAAAAAAAAAGATGCAAACTTTCGACAAACAAATGAGAAGATCAAATTAAAATAAATAAAAAATACCTTAGCAATTAGCGTATACATAGAGAGTATAAAAAATTTAAACCAATATAATTTATAAAGCAAGAGTAAATACAAAAAAAAATCTTAATTCTGAACAATAATTTCACATGTTTCATTATCTGAATCAGATTTTTAAATAATTTATAAAACATAGCAACAGAGAGAAAGGCCGATAATTAAAATTTTTCACAAAGTAGTAGTTCATTTTTGAAATCCTAATTACAACTATTATAAATATTTTGGATACCTTTATTAAGAATACTTTCTAAACATGATGAAGTGGTGTAAGTAAATTGCCATTTATTAATGCGAACTGTATGCAGAATATTTAACTTATCGGTTTTATTCAACAGCGTCAGTTATAAATTCGAAATTTCTATACGTATTTAAAATAAACTTAATAAAAGGCTGAGAGGATCCTGAGGTAGAATCTAACACAATCCTCCCATCTATGTTTTAGTCGACCCCTATTAGGGTCGGCTATTAACCCTATTAACCCCTATTAACGCCAGATTAGCGTTAACAATCCTTTTAGAGGCTCGTTCGTAAAAATAGACATTTTTACACCCCCATTTCGTTCGCCGCGACACTATCTCCTCAATTAAATTTCTAGATCGCAGGTCACGCAAGTCGGACTTGTGTAGCCTTCTTTGTTCTCCGATTGACTCAACCTTCTTCGAACTGTATTTTACAACAGATAATAATAATAATAATAATAATAAAATAAAAAAAATATGAATGGCCTAAAAGCCAGTGTATAAACTGCTAAACGATTATAATCAAGCTAAAACGTCTGGATAGCTTCAGAATAACCGACTATATTTGAAATATATATCCTAGAATTAAGAGCCCTATTTTTTTTTTTAAACTGAATTTAAAAAAATAATATATGATTAATTAATATCAACTTGTTCCCCCATTTTTTAATTTTTTTTTTAATCTAGAAGAAACGATTTTAATTAAAAAAATATTTTGACAACCTACAACTAGGAGCTTGTCCCTCAAGTCCAATCCGCGAAAGTGCATTCCTTTGAGAGTAACCATTTTTTTTTTCGAATAAATTGAGGGAATCAAAACGCCTGTTAGACGCTCTTAATATGATGTCATAGTACGCGTGTATTATTGGGACTCGTTTTTGAACAAGAGACTTTTCTTATAAGACTTGATATTATGAAGCTCTTCTTATTAATGGGTTGATTGTTTGCTTTCGGACTTCCGAGCTATAACCATTCGTTCAGTACTTTCTTACGTACCAAAAACTTCAAATAACAAATAAATTACCTAATGGCGAACTTGAATACCGTTTTATTTTATTAGATAGAATTAGCCAATGGAGCGACATAAAAGTTGAAAATAAGACCTGGAGCCGGACAAGAATAATAAAGCTCCGTCTGCAATGACTGTAAGAGCCGTAAAAAGGTTTATAAAGGCAAATCCACATCGGCTCAATAAAGTTATACTGCTAGGATTAGTGCTCCCTTTACGGCCCTATTAAGTAGCTTAAGACAATTTATTTTTTTTTAAAGTAGAAATGAATTTAATTGTTGATTGTTTCCTTTATCAATAAAGACCAGGCAGCACTGAAACCGACAAATAGCCCTTCTAGAACTGCTTGTTAAAGTTTATAAGAGGTTTGTAAAAATGACAATATAACTAATATGTCCAAGCAGTAATTAGTGAGAAAAAAAACTTAACAATAAAAATATATTTAAGGTGTCCACTAAGGAGCATTACCCTGCTTTCTCTTTAGCATCGGCCTTGAGAAAGTCATCAGGAGCCAGTACGAATATGAGTAAACATGGAAAGATCATTTCTGGCTGTCTCCGATTGCTACTGAGGCTGCTAGAACAGGTTTAGTAATAAATGAGGAAAAACTAAGTGCATGGTATCAAGAGAGCAAGCAGTACATAGCGAGGAAGTCCGAATTGGGGACTACAAATTCGAGAAAATTAACGACTTTGTATACCTTGGCTGTAAAGTGGATGTGGAAAACAACGTCTCCACAGAAATTAGGTCTCGTATCAGCAAGACTTAGGGCTTACGTAAACATTTCCGTAGCTATAGATTCCGATGGCAAGAAAAGTACAGCTCTATAAAACCTTAGTCTGCCTAGTCCTGAGCTACGGATGAATCGGCTCTATTAATTCATTCAAAGATCCTCCAATCGACCAATGGTGAAATGATGGAGGGCCAAGAATGGCTTCGAAGAACCAACCATGAATTGTATGCCCTTTTCAAGGAACCCAATATAGCCAGGTTCATTCGACTCTGAAGGTTAAGGTTGGCAAGCCATATGGCGAGGATGCAGGAAGATTCCATCCCAAAGAGGATTTTCATGGAAGAAATCCATGAGACCAGGCATTAAGGATGGCCTAGGATGCGATAGCGAGATGTCTCTCTCTCTCTCTCTATATATATATATATATATATATATATATATATATATATATACATATTCAATTTACATAATGCATACAAATATATAAAAATCAATTTTATTGAATGAGTTTTATTGAAAAAAAATGATCACTCTTGATCGTGATACTTTCTTCTATTAAAAATAATGATTAATTCTTGATTGAAAAAAATTTCGTAGCGCAAAGAAGAAGAAAATTTAATTTACTAATGCAAAGTGATTCATTCTCTCTTCTCTATATAAAAAATACCAATTCGAACCATATTTTTTAATATTCTTCAGCTTCTTCTTTTCCGTCCTTCTTATGCCTCTCAGCGTGGAGGTGTTTCCAGCCATCGCAACCAGACATCTCGGTCTCTCACGAGTGCCTTCATCTCTCCTATCGACTTCCCTCGCGATTGTCCTAGCCGGGATATGTGGTAGTCGTAAGACAGTCGAGGTCTACCCTTAGGCCTTTTACCTGTTGGTCGGGCTTCATAGAAGCTTCTGGGTTCTCTATATTCTCCCATTCTACAGACATGACCATACTAGTTAAACTGTCTTTTCTCGAGTATTTATATTAATAATAATAATTGTTTATTATTTCTTAATTGGTAACCTCTTGGCCCATATTAGCTAGAAGACTGCAGTGACATGTTTCTGTGTTGTAAGCGATGCTGGGATATAAGCACCTCATCAAGATATGCGTCACAAAATAATTACAACTTAGGTAACAGCCTTCAACTAACAACGGCTAAATACACTCTTTGTCGCTAACAATGGTCCGTCCGACTCTTTTAGGAGTATCCTGCTATCTGCCTTTTCTGTATTTTTATTGTTCTCTAGAATACAATTCCATGAAGATCTAATGAAACCGGGGATATAGAAAAACGCCACTAAATGAATTTTCCTTAGTGGTGAATCCAGCACTTCCTAAATGGATAAATATAATATTTAAAAAAAATTTCTTCAGCAATGCTCAGTAAATTGAAAAAAAAAACAATATAGACTAAGACGAAACAGGCTGGCTAAATTGTGAAAATATTTAAACAGTCTTTAAAGAAAGAGGAATGGAAAAATATTTATTGCTATTATATTTTATATATATTTTTTTTTTTATTTAAGAAGAAAAATAATAAGAGGTTGGTTATAACTATAACAAATAACACCTGAAATATATTACCAAAACAATTTGTAGTTACATATCAACAATACGGTCATTATTCGAATCATAATTGTCTCAATATAAGATTTAATTGTATCGATATAACAATAATTGCTAATGAATGAGTAACATAGAATCATGCATAAATAAGCCTGGTTAATAACAATAGTTAAAAAAAAAACTAGTCAACCCGCCCATAAGATGAATTGGCTATTTGTTTTTTCCTCTTACGATGTAATGTATAAAGCTCAATTACAAATTAACATTTAATAACTAGGAGTTCGAATCCATCTCATTTTAATTAAAACTTCATAAAAAGATGTATTTAATTTTGGTTCATTATTTTTCAATAATGAAGCATTAGTAATAGATCAAGAACAAAAAATCATCGAAATTGGACCAGCATAAGCAGATTTATAAAGTAATGAACTCTGTACAAATCGCCACCTTAGTGCAACAGTGAGACATCTTTAAAAATACCTATTTTAGTATATCTCACTTTTAGAACAATAAATCATTGAAGCATTGAACCCAATGTTCAATTGTTCACTTTTTAATTGTTCTAAAAGTGGGACATTCTAAAAATGGTTATTTATAAAGATGTCTCACTGTTGCACTGAGGTGGCGAAATGGTTCATAATTTATAAACACATGTTCCTACGAGAAACCGGTACACATTTTTTTAGTTTTTTGATAATTCGAAAGTCATACATTTCCCGGAAAAAAATCAGATGGTCATTTGAGAGATAATTTAATAGTCTAAAAAGTTAAGCATCATGTGTTTCGCAATAATTATAGCAAGGCCTGATTTAAAAAAAAAAAAAATAATATTATTTTAAAGTATTGCGTAATGATGCCGAAAAACTTTTAATAATAATATCAATCATTAATTTTACAATTAACAAATAAAAAATAATAGTCAATCATAAAACCATTACGTAATAATTTGCAGCGTTTTAGTTTTTATGACAAGAAATAATTTAAACGATAATCGCATCTGTAAAGCAATATAGATGGTTCAATTAGGTTCAACGAAGCCATTAAATTACTCCAGCGTCTTATTCTTACAAGCCGAAGTCCGATGCAAAAATACTGCTTTGAATTTTATGGCTAGTGTTAGCAGAACAAAAGCCTTTAATTCTGCTAATTTGAAATATGTTATTTTCAAATATTATTTACTTCTAACACTTGTTAACAGGATGGAGAAAAACAACGTTTCCTTCTTTTCAAGTTCTAATTAAGTATGAAAGAGTTGAAACTTGATAATTTCTAGCTGTTCCAAGTATTGCTCTAATTATGCTGGTAGGAATGCTGTTATCATTAAACTCCTTTCTCAATTAACTGTTTTTTTTATATAAGATTTTGTATCTCGCCCCAGGAACTCTCTTTTCATCAAGAGAACAAGAAGTGCCTCCAGTCACCAAGAGAACTAAAAGCCAACGGATTTTCGATCTACAACTGGAGTAGTAACTTCATTCACATAAAGTTTAAATTTCTTCATATTTTTCATCCATTTAACAAACAATAAAACATATAAGAAGATTCATAAAGAACATAGAATAAAGGTGAAGAATAAGAAATTTATAAAATAAATAAAGAATAAGTTATTTATAATTTTTTATTCTCGGAAAAAACCTATTTAATTAGAGATTGATAAATGATTTGCCACTTCTATAAATTTGTTTTTATTGGTAACTAGTTTTAAATTTTATACAAACATCTTCAGTTCTAAAAACACAAAAACATTTAAAATACAGTTTGGAATTATAATACATATTAAATTATGTGTCGTCAAAATACATATACTTATACAAATTAAATTAAATGTAATATAAATTAGTATTATAAAACATTTATGAATTTTTAATTTAATTAAGACTAGAGATCAAATGCACCTTCGTACTCAATAAGGTTTAAGTATATTATATCACCTAGAACAGATTACATTGGTTTGTTCTCGCACTCAACTTGTAATGGAAATGACTGTAATGTAGGAAAGGCCAGATGTTTGTAGCTAAATTTTACGGTTAAGGAGGAAGGATCGGGGTTTCTCCGGTAATTCCGGCGAGTAATTGTTTTTTTCTGTTATGAATGGGAATAAATTTAAGATTTGACTATTAACTATATTTCTCATTATGGTGAATATCCACCAAAGTTGGAAATTAATTGAAAAAAAGGATTAAACCCTGCATTTAAAATAGAAAAAACTCTATCCTCAATTTTCCTTCTCCTAATGACAAAATAAACACTTCCCAAAAAAGCGGATTGTACAAACTAAATTGCAATGATTGCGCAACAAAATACACGGAAAAATGATAGATAACTAAATCAGAGAATAGAGGAACATTTACGTGCATATAATAATTAGACAGAGAATTCCAACTTAGCAACTCATACGAGTATAAATGAAAAAAAACAAAACATAAATTCATCAAAGACTCAGGAGTTAAATTAATATATCGCGTATAAAACAATCTCTAATTAAATACATATGAAGCACTTGAAATAACAAAATCCTTCAAATCCAATCCAGAGTTTTGCTTAACTGACCAAATAAATATCTACAATAGTCCAATCTTACATTGATTCACATCCATAAAAAAAAAAAAAACACAATTACTTACCGGTATTACCGGAGAAACCCCGATCCTTCCTCCTAAACCGTACTATTTACCTACAAACACCTGACCTTTCTTCCTTTACAGTCATTTCCATTGCTAGTTCAGTGCGAGAACATGTAACCACTTCTGAATGATACAATCTACTTAAACCTTGGGAAGTACCAACATGTATTTGATCTTTTGTTTTAATTAAATTCATAATTCATAATTGCTTAATTTTAATTATTAAAATTACATTTAATTTCATATGTAAAATAATTCTAAACTGTATTTTAAATTGCTGATTTTTGAATGTTTGTGTGTTTTTAGAACTGAAGATAAATATAAAACATTTGAAATAAAAATAAATTTATAGAAGTGGCAAATAATTTATCAATCCCTAATTGGATTGATCCTTTTATACCATCATGCGTAAGTCGACAAAAAATGTATGTTTGTGTGACATTAAACAGTTAAAAATTCGGGAAATTGATTTTATATCTTTAATTAATGATTACAAGTATTTCAAATAAATATTTATAAAATTTATTTTGTTTCGAATGTAAATAGTTCAATACTGGTATAAAAGATAAATTTAACTAATCACATTTATTGGTTTATTTTAAATAATAAGCCTCTTTAATCGACCAACAAAAATATACATAACAACCAATCAAAATTTGAGGATTAACATTTCAAGACATATGGAATCCAAAAATGGAATAAATAAATAAATCCGTCCTTCCACCGTCCGCTGTCCACATTTATTTTTCTTTGCATTTGTGTTCAGTTTAAATACTAAAGTAAATCAATCAAATAATTTAAACATAGTAAACGTGTTTGTCGCTTAAAAAAGAATTGCAACAGGAAAAGAAGCTATGACATTAATCAGTTAAATATTCGGGCACTTGTTTCTATATCTTGAATTCATGGTTACAAGTATTTAAATTTAATATTATTTATATAAAATAAATTTTGTTTATAATCTAAATTGTTCAATAATGATTTAGCTGAGCAATTTAATTAATGAAATTTATTTTTCCTCTACATTTATTGCATTACTGTTCGATTTAGCATTTAAATTAAATAAAATTTTGGTAATTATGGGTTTTTAATGAATTTTAGCTTTAATGTAGCGACAAGCGATTATAAAATGATGTTCGTAGCGGGTAATCTCTCAATTACTACATATCTCAGGCCGCCACAGCTATTTCACAACATTTTTTAATTTCAATGTTAACATAGACGAACTAGATGAGTTTAATGCTATTTACCCACATTTTGAATTTGATTAGTTAATTATCAATAAGGAACATGTATTTTTTTCAAGTATTCAACCAAATTTTCTTATGTAATGTTATAAAATATGAACCCATAAGGTAAATAACAGTAAATTTTTAAATAAAAAAAAATTAACGATAACTGATAATTTAATGGTTAAATCAATAGTTTGAGAGGATGTAGCTCTTCCAACGAGCAGAAGAGCGGGAGATAGCGCCGGGATCAAATGCCAAGCGCTACCTTTCCAATCGTGGCTGCAGAAGGTCAGCCAAATGTTACTCCGACCCTCTCCTTCCCACCTCAGCGAACAAAGGATCAAAACTACAGGTTCAAGGCTAAACAGCTCCAGCAAGGATCCAGTTGAATCTTGTGTGATCTGCTCTGCGGACTATGGTTGTACTTCTAGCAAAACTAGACCTTGTTTTCATATCTGAATATACACGCATACAAGTATCCGTGATATAAAAGTATAAATTCATATCAATGCTATAATAGGGCCTTGCACCAGTGTAATCTTTTAAAACTAAAACCTATATTGGTTTTAGCACTTTCTACTTAGTTTTACTAACCTTTCTGAATATGTTTTTCTCCTATGTCCGGCACAGGTCAGTGATATTATTAATAAAATCGATTTCTCAAGGAGTTCCTCAAGGCTCAATCCTGGCCTCACTTCTGTACTTAATATACACATGCGAATTAAATATGCTGTAGCATACTAACTGCGACATAAGCCGACTGCAACTCTATTATCATGAGAAATCCAGACCCTACATAAGTCACTCAAACAGAAAACGTGACGTTTATCCTTATGTGCTAAAATCAATCTGGACTTGTACATGCCAAATTCAAGAGCACATTCGAAAATACAAACAATTCAGTCCAAATGATAACAAAAACACCACAATGTGTTTCTAACGAGACCTTATAAACCGACTTACGTAATCCAATCACATTCACTTACAAATCACATTCGCATGATTAAAACAAACGACTTCACGACAAATGGTAAAAAAAAGTGACGATAACCTACACGCTTGATCTCACATAATAGTAGGATAAAAAATTGTATTTAATTCACAACTGTAATTGTGCGTAACTATTAAATTATTGAAAAGAGACAATGGATGCATGTCCAAAGTTATATACTTAAAAAAAGAAATAAATATCTTGATTCATACCTATCTAAGAAATGACAACCATAAATATTTTTGTAAAGATGATAATGGAATATCAGGGATAGAGAGATTGATCGTACTCCGCAGTAATGGATAGAACTCCGCAGTTACTCTTACCATGTTAGATTCAGTTGCATTGGGTCAGGTCAGATCTATCATTCCACACATTTCAAACGCCCTCGTATTCATTGGCTTTTGAACTTTAGCCATTTCTTGTATTAGTCTATACTGCAGACTCTAAATGCCCTTTATAATGAAAACTGTGATAAAGAATTCTTTTTTGTTGGTTAAGAAATTAATGAAATAAAGAAGAAAGTATATAACGACGTTCTTTTGTTACAAAACCACTAGAATGGTTTCGGCTAATTATGCTATTCATACATCAATCAATTGATATATTACAAAATATGATTACGACAATATATTAATATTTGCATTCTAAAACATATTAAGGAAATTTATAGTATAAATGTATTATTACTTTAAATAAATGCAATGATAAATCGTTAAGAATGAAAAATATAGATAAATATATTACTTATTTCGTGGTAGCTAAAAATTTACAAAAATATACAGCTAAAACTTTTAGGGGTGCTTAGCAAAACCAAGTCAAAAGTTGACTCTAGACTTCATCAAGATGTATAAAAATATTTTCTGTAGCTAAAATATGCGCTCCTGTACTTAGGACCTATCTTTTATTTTAAACGAAGATTTTAAAAAGATAAAAGAGTCTTCATTTTAAGTTAACTTATTTCTTCAAATAAATTGTCTTATCCATTTCGGAACAAAAACGAATGAGTTCGGAAATTAAAAAAGCTGAAATAATATTGTGTTAGTGATCCTAGCTGATTCTAATTTCTTGAATTAAATTCCATTTTGAGACGATTGGAATATTTCAATATTACGAATCAAATGAAATAAAAACTGGGGCGGAGAGGGAAAGAAGATGATATTATTTAATTCAAACACAAGACCCCAAGATTAAAACGTCATAATATAAGTAAATATTTACTTATTTTATCGCAATAATTAATAAATTTAGATGCGAAAAAAATAATAGTACCCTTTATTTTTGTAATTTAAAAAAAAAACGGCGGAAACTAATTGTAATATGTACGTACACACATAAGAATTTTAAAACATTTTTCAGGAGAAGTTTTTCAACATCAAAACCTACTACAGTAAATTCGTACGTTATAATAACAGTTAGCACGTATGAAATAGAAAATAAAATAAAGAATTATTGAATTGGTATTAATAAATAAATATAATGATATGATTCACTGATTATTATATGTGTTAAATTGAAGTATCAGTTTTCTAAAGACCGAGTATTAATAGAAGATCATCCGAAACCGATCATATTAAAAAGAACAAAAATGATAAAGTAAATACAATTTTATAATGCATGGAATAAGTACCATAAGGTATAAATACCAAAATACCAGAAAAAAAATAGACAATATTTAAAACCCGCATGGCATCATGGTCTTGCGGGTTGTGCATCTTTAGAAACTGACAGGGGCTGTATGGAAGTTTCATTATTTTTTATTCCTAACCAACCAATATCAGAAATTTATAAAACCTAAAATGTCAAATTATAGTTGCTGATAATATGCGTGAAACTAGACCTTAATTATTCTCTAACATATAATTTCACTAACCTTAAAACAAAATGAATTAATATTAAAATTATATTTGACAATATTAGACAGTATACGAGACTAATTGATTTAATTGATATCACGATGATGAACTAAAAATATGATGCATACAATAATACGACATAACTTACATAAACACCATAGCAAGTCACATACCTGCAACAGAAAAAACAAATATTTATAAAAAAAAAATAATGATAGAAATATTATATGAAATACTAATTGAAATTTGATTTTGATTGAAATATTCAATCTAGTTTCAAAAAAAAAAATAATAACTAAAATAAAATAATAACATATTTAATTTCTAACACATAATTAAAAACTAATTTCAGAAATTCTAAACTAATAACATACTCTCTCAGAATGAAACCATACAAACTTCTCTAGCTTTAATAGTAATTTATTATATCTATGCAATGCTATTGGCGACTGTAACAGGAACAACGTTCATATTGCAGAGGACACCAAGAGAGGGAAACAAACTAACCATCCTTCCAAGTCCTCCCGCCAAGTAATAAATACACATTTTTTATGGGCACTTGAAAGCTGAAGACTTCCTCCCTCGGAAGAAATATGTTACATTAATGATGGAAAATCTCGGCACACCCCTAACTAAAATAAGGTGATGGAAAGTCAAAGGGTAAGATAAAACATGTAAATCTACCCCAAGAATATCCGGGCAAGATAAAAATGAATTATTACCTTTTAACGCTATTTATGCTGAATATAAGAGATGTTCGGGGGGTATTTTCCGCTCGGTTTGGGGGGCCCACCCCATTTTTCATCTTATTTTAAACCGTTTTTCCACGAGCAGCCCTAAATCAGGGAGCGGGTCAACACACCAACCATCCCCTATATTATCATTAGAGCAGCCCTTGTATGTTTTATTCACGTTCGCTATCCTCCCTCCCTCCTGATATCTCTCTTTCTCTCTCTCTCACACACATTCTCACTCTCTCCCCTTCTCTCTCTCTCTCTCTCTCTCTCTCTCTCTCTCTCTCTCTCTCTCTCTCTCTCTCTCTCTCTCTCTCTCTCTCTCTCTCTCTCTCTCTCTCTCTCTCTCTCTCTCTCTCTCTCTCTCTCTCTCTCTTACACACACACACGTACACACTGGACGGAACCTAACGTTATTTAGACATGTTTCAACTGCATACGAATTAAGGGCATTAAAAAAATATTCTTCTCAGTTTTATTTATTTGATTTTTTATCAAACTACAACCGAACCTTAGTCGGCAGCTCCGCATCGTTTTCTAAGAGGTTGTTCTTAACTCTTTTATCGATAATTCTAATTAACGAATATGTGATTTAGAATGATATTGAATAGATCAACTGGAGAAGTTTGCAATAGATTTTATATTTTATCTGCATGTTTTTATGTAGAATAATAAACAGTACTTATCTTTAACCATGGGTTTCGAGATAAATTAAGAACAAATATTACATAATTAACACATCTTACTTATATTAAACTCCTCTATCAAACTCAACTAGTTTATAATTATAATCTTACGCCTAAAATGTAAGTAGAACTTCAAATAAAGACCAAAATTAATATTAATAAAGAAGTTGAAAGTCTTAAATCATTCAAATGAAAATAAATTATAGAACTATAATTTTTTCAACGACTTCAGTCAGCGCAAGGTCTAAAACATATTATTAATTCACTTTCTCAATTCGTGAAAGTTTTAATTTACTTTTAAACATTAATTTATAAGTAATTTATAATTACACTCGAAGTAATTGGTACCAAATTTCCAATGCGGTTTAGACGTTTTTAATTTTTAGAATTGATGTCCCATTTCAATTTTTCTAATTATTAAATTTTGAAAAAAAAATTTCGTTGATTTCCAAGGCAAAATATTAAGGTCAGGCGATATGTAGTTTCAATAATTAAAATCTTAAAATGCAGTAACATGCTTGAATGCATTATTTAAATCGTACTTACGCTTAGCCTACGGAGTAGAAGATTATATTTACGGAGAATAAGAATAATATACATTGAACCAAAATCCTGTATATTTTAATTTTCGGATTTTCAAGACAGTAATCGAAAAGAGGATAAACTTTATGAAACTGAAATCTACATCCAAAAATTAAATAAGTTCTGAAGACATTGAGATAGGACCGTGAGTTTGAGAAACTCCAGAGGGGTCCTTTTTCGTTGGGGTTTTAATCTGGCCGGAGCTCGTAAGGTGGAGTTATCTTTGACTTCTCTTCATAACTTGTAATGGCTTTAAGTTACTTTTCCTCCACTCCTCGGCCAACTTGTCTATTTTCGTTAGTCTCGCTTTCGATCGCCCACTCTCTCTTGTAAGGCCAGGCATCTCCTAAAGGGTCTTTCGAAAAGATGGCTTTATTCAGTACGAATACTTTAGGTAGAATTTGCTATCTCACCAAAGGTTGAAAATAGTCGTCGTGTTCCCTAATTTCTGAGGGCACCTCATTCTCCTAAAATTGAACCATATTCAATAAAACAAAAGCAGTAAGTTGGGAATACATAAACGCCGTAAAATGAGATGTAGGCAGCTCAATTCCTGTACACATTATCGCGGTAGCAAGAGAAAATCAAAACTGATCTTATTTTACTAAAAAAGTTTAGTTTGTTTTTAATATTTTTGTGAACTGTACGATATTTATGGGGTTTTTCTAACATCTCGCTGTTATATCCCATTTTATATCTAAGCAGCAATTTATCATTTCAGTGATAAAGTGGTTGAACAGCCACTTTGTCCCTGTTTGTCGCCTTTTAAGTGAATATTTTTATTAATTTTAAAAGCGACTCTTAACAACCTCAATATTATAACAATAATCTAACATAAATGTAAACAAAATTCCAAAGAGAAACAAATATATCCGTATCGTTTTTTGAAGAAGGCTTAAGCGCCAAAAAATTAAAAATTTAGGATTCAATTGATTTTGGGACGTAATTACCAACTCTATCGATTCCCGCACACGATATAACGAATACAAAATTAGAAATGGTCAAAAAATCGAATATTGATGACGTAGGCACAAAATACTAACGACTCTAAATCGTCACTCGGGCCTTAACCAGTGCTAGAATCCTTAGAACATATTGTAATTATAAAAGCTTTGTTAGATTAATAAATTCCTATTCTATACGATAAAGAATATAATTTAAAAAAAAAAATTGTTATTTGGGGAAAAATCGTTTCATGTGTTTCTTGCAAAGTTTTCTAAATGGCGCTTACGCCTTTAAAAACAAAACACGTCGATATAGACATAGCAAAGAGTTGAATTCTTAACTTTGTATTTATTTTTTTCACTACAATTGGCACTATACATAATACTCAGTCCAGTCAATGAACGTTCAAAAGGGGATATAAACGGAAATAGTAAAACATATTTCATATAAAAATAGAAGAGCATTAAACTTCCTACAATAATAATATTCCTATTGATTCTTTTCATATTTATTATAATTTAAGAAAGATGCACTCTTCAAGGTGAAAAACGGTAAAGACGATAAAAGAAAAGTAGAATAGAATAGATTCAAATTTTTTCTAATCGCATTTGTTGCTTTAGAGAGTGTATATTTCTTTAACTTTAAGAGACATGAAAAAATAATCCGTGAGCAGCAGAACTCCGTCACTTAAATCGTATTTTCAATTTAAAAAAAAATATAAAAACAAGAGAGTAAGGAAAAAGTTGAGACCCACCAAAGACAGTTCTCTAACATACCGAAATATCTTATCTTTAAAAAATATATCCATACTTTTATTATATGGTTCTGCCTCTCCACTGACCTTCAGTACAGAAAACCCTTCATACCGAATTTCAGCTCATTTGACACAAAGGGGGCCACTGGAGTTGAAATAGCCATATCTTTGCTAATACTGATCCGATTTGTATGAAACTTCTTTTGTTTTATAGGTAATTTAATTTCCTTTCAAATGCGATGAGCCCCCTCACCACCATTAAGCCCCAATTTAGAGGGATTTTAAAGGTGCGCAAATGCTTTAACAAATCGGAAAACCCGGGGAGTAGGGAGTGGGCAAACCAAGTTGATACTCCCAAAAGATACTTTCTTAACACCAACCCTATTCACATACACATTTTTAGCACTTTAAACTCATATGGTGGAGCTGTAGAGATGCGCAAAACTTTAAAAACGCCGGAATTATACGTATTATACGTAAACATACCGAAATTTTGACTGGAATTTACCCATTCTTTAATGGTATAGTTCTGTCTGGAAGAAAGTCCTACATACCGAATTTCAGCTCATTTGGGCCAAAGGGGGCCGCTGAAGGTGCTCAAATGTAGCGGCGAAAATAAATAAATAAATAAATATATTTATATATATATATATATATATATATATATATATATATATATATATATATATATATATATATATATATTAGACATCTCCAAAACTTCCATTTCTATAGGGGTTATTATGAAACGGATAGAAAACGCAATCTCGCCGCTCATGGCCGACCTTCGACCCACTGCAATAGACTGAGTCTATTTTTTCGGAGAAAATACGACTAAAAATAATAGGAACATTCTTAAGAAAAGAAATAATAGGAAATTTAAAGTTCTTAAGATTTTTACATAAAATGTTTTAAGCGAAAAACCTAAAAACATGATCTTCAATCCAAAAAGTAAAATATCGGAACTCTAAGATAAAAAGTTTAATAGGCCCGGAATAACTGAAGCTTACGGCGAACATTCTTTCTAAAAATGTACATAACATCTTAAATCCACAAAAAATAAAAATAGTTTTCAACAAAGAATGTATAAAAAATTAGGGATTGATGAATTATTTGCTACTTCTATAAATTTGTTTTATTGAAAAATAGTTTCGAATGTTATACATTCATCCTCAGTTCTAAAAACAGTTATAATTTTCAATAAAACAAATTTATAGAAGTGGCAAATAATTTATTAATCCCTAATTAGATTGATCCTTCTATACCATCATGCGGATGTCAACTGATTATAAAAAAATAATTAAATAACACTTCAGAATGTGTGCCTACCCGTAAAAGCAAGTTTATTACACAAACTTTATTTTCTAAACTTTAGGTTAATGTTAATAAATTCTGTCTACTTATATCTCAATTGGGGAGAGGAAGAAGAAACTTCATTTATTAGGTTATCTTGGGTTTTCGTGGTTTAGTAACCTAAAACATTACGAATTATTACTATCTGTGTTGTCATTGTATTTAATTATGTTTGTGCATTTATTTTTTGCAGTCATGTGTTCCCCAAGTTTTTTATTCAAACAAAGTGGAATAAATAAATAAATATTATGTTTTGTATTTTTTTTCCAGTGATAAAATCAGTTCTGGGACTGCCACTCATACGAAATAATTACTAAAAATTGGCGAAAGTACTGAGGCAGTTATACGGTAAAAACAGTTTGTAATATTTATAATTTTTCTTCCTTTTCGGGCATACCCAGCTTCTATAAAGTATTGCCCTTCATTGGGATGGAGGAAAAACCAGGGATTTGAGCGTGGATGCTGACCAATTCATCTCCTTGTTATAAACGCTTCTCAAAAAGTGTTACTTTCCAATCAAGACCAAGTCGTACAGATTTATTTAATGGATATTTTTAGTCAGTGTATGCATATAACATTCCAACAGAAAAAATATGACGTTATTAAATTTATACGTTCTCATGAAAACTCAGCTGATATTTGTATTTTTAGAGCGCTGCTAAGAAATTAATCCTAGAATTTAATGTTTCGATTTTTCGGGTATTTGTTACAATTTCATGAATTAAAGTAAAGGTATCAGCGAACTGACATTAAAATAATTATATTATTTTTGAAATATGTGAAAGTTATAATTTATTGTTCTTTATGCATACACTAACAAATCAATAAAATTTATTGATTACCACAAATTTTTTATTATAATTATTTTTTACAGTTTCAATAATTAGCTTTTAATTTACATTTTTGTTTTTAAACTCAGAGTTCTTAAGAAGAAAAAGTAGTTATAATAAAATTTAATGAATATAAAGTGAAATATGCGGGAAAAAATATGTAAACTATTTTATAAAAATCCTATTAATTTACGGAAGTTTTGAGCAGACACTCTGTAGTGCAATAAAGTTTAAACAAAAATTTTAATAGTGGACAAACAGACGAAAGAATGAATTATGGAAAAAACGGATTAGAAAAAATAGCAGAGTTATTAAGAAAGAAAAACACAGAAGATGAAAGAGAATTTCGAAACGTTGGTTGTGTGTGGGTAAAAAAATATTAATGTAGACAATTAATAAAGATAATTTAAGGGAATTGTGTTATTTCCCAAAAATAACAAAACTGTTTAAAACATATAAAGAAAAATTAAGCCTCGGTTTGAAAATATGACACATTTAAAGAGATTTTTTAAAGCAATTTATATGGAGACTTCTGAACTTGATTAAGAACTTCAATATTAAGAAATATCTCCGTTATCTCTTGTAATAAAAGGAAAGTGGTAGCTCCGCTCTGTAAAATGAAAAGATAAAATTCAAAGGAGCGAGAAAAAAAGGATGTAACCCTCCCTTTAAAGGGAAATTCAATGAGTTTTCTTTATTCTAACTTTATTTCAGAACAATTTTCTTCCACCATGACACAGCGCCAATTTCGCTTTTCTCTCTTGCTCGCGATAGAGCAATACAACTAGGATCTTACTCCTCCTATTTAGATAAAGGCTAAAAGCCACTTCTGACGGAAAACAGAGTCTATTCACTTAATACCGTGAGTGCCGGAAGGGAGGGGGCGAGGAAACCAGGCAGTTATAACAACCTAATAGACCTGAAGAAAGAGGGGATACAACTGCCAATAAATAGTGTTCAAATACAATTGCCTATAACTAAGAAAGTTTTTTTGATTTGATTTTGTTTAGAATTACTCTCTACAACAACGTTTTCTTAAAATGTCATATTACATTTTTTAAATAGGAAACGTTTTACTTCGTCAACTATTAAAGTAACAGAGGACGTGGTGGCATAGGGATCGGAAGGATGTGGATTAGATTCCAACCTCGATCAGACAAGATTTATTTTATGGTAGTCTCACAAATAAAAACATGACACTCCGACCCAGTGTACGACTGGGTGGCAAACACAAGATTGGAAAAAAATTCCAACATGCCTTTCAGTCTACGGACAATGTAGTCATCAGTTTTTTTTTACTATCACAATAACAATAATGTGCACAATAATGGGACAAGGATTGACCCTTTTTGTATTTCAGATTTTAATGGGTACATAGAAGAGATTTCAGAATTTTGGCGGATGAAGAATAATCTGTCAAAAATAAAACAGACAACGAGAGATAGGTGAGTTGAAGGTAAAGGATATTTTAATTTAGAAAGTAGTCATGGTTTTGTCCAAAATGGGGATTACTTGTACCTTGTAAGGGGATTACAATAGGTCTTAAGTGAATAAAGGTACAACTCAAAAAATTCGAACAGTATTCAATTGATGTACCGTTTTTTACTTATTGTTAAAATATAAGGATAACTCTAGTTGGCTCCGCCACCAAATAAGTATATATAACTAATGTTCAGCTTTTTTTAATGAGGAGTATTCAAAAGCATAGAGCAAAAACTTGAAATATGGGTTACTAAAGATTCAAATTTTTGAATTAAGCCTTAATTCTACGACGGGTGCGATATGTCATTGTAGTATAATCGTTTAATATTTAAAATAGGTTCATTAAATATTTGCTTCCATGTATCAACAAAAAAAATTTAGTGGTTGTTTAAATCTGTATATGACATGTGGAAGATTTAACGCATCTTCAATGATCAGACTTTTATGAATATAACCATGAAAGCCTTATAAAAAAAAATCTTGTACATCAATTGAATGGTAGATGGAATATGTAGAAGTCAACACTTACGTTACGTATAGTACAGTAAAATTAAGTAAAAAATATGCAAAACCTGAAACCCCTCCTTCCCCCCAAAAAAGCTGAAACTGATCAATAAATTGTACATTGCCCTTCCCGTAACAACTGATAAAAAGTACTAAACTTTTCCGCGTCGGGTTTTGATAGGGGAGAGGATGAGAAGATTAGAAAATTTAGTTTTAGTTTTTTGAGAATATCTCAAAAACCAAAAGGTATACACAGTGATCGTTTCCTGTTGTGTGATATTTCAGTGTTTTTTTTCACATATCATCTAAACTATTTACTTTATCGTCATGGGAGCAGTCTCATTCGATTTAGAAACAAAAAGTCTGTATTCAACTTTTTTTGTGCAAATTATGTTACGAATATCCCCTCTCCTATTTGGATCCCTGCTGAACGGGATTTACCTTTGAACTTTGGTCGGACTCTGAAGATTTCGATTCCTACTATGAAGATGAGGTTATAATAAAGGTAATAAATGTATAAATTTTGGTATTTATTTGGTCGATTTGGACTTATTTTTCTGTACTAAGGGTGCTCAATTTTTTCTATTTTTACTGAAATCGGAAACCCCATAGCTTTTATCCCATCGATATATCCGTAACCGTTGATTTTAGCAGAAAAGTGCTAAAATCTAAACTTTAAAGTAGTCAGTTTTATGACGAATTTAAAGTGCTTTGGTTTTTTATAAATAATGTTTTTTCTAGTAAACCTCATAGTTTTTGAGATATTAACAAAATAATGAAAATAAATCAGCTTTCTACCTTTTTTCCCCTCCACCCATCAAAACCAGGCGCGGAAAACTCTGGGATTTATTACCGGTTATTACAGGAAGCGTAATGAACAATGTATGACCAGTTTCAGCCTTTTTTTTTTTTTTTTGGATGTCCTGGATTTATCCCTAATTTTACTGCACTTGTAAAGGGTTGCCTGCTGCTCCGTAGAATACAGGCATTTCTAGACACCTGCTATTTTTATCCTACATCTTAATTAAAAAAATTATGGACCTAAAATATTTATTTTAAAAAATGAGGGCTGTACAGCGGTTTCCGCCAGCAATAAGGGAGAATATGGCGATTGGTCAATTTTTTTGAGATCTCACAACATCTGTGTCCTTTGTTTACAAAATAATTCATCATATTTCAGAATCTAGAAGAAAAAAAAACGGAGGATCCAACAAACTTGTACACGGCACCAAAATGTGCAAAGATAATAAAACTACTGCCTGTACATGACAACATGCTATATCTCTATTTACCTCCGATCTCGGCCTGCGTGCCAGATCCATTCCCAAGCAGCCTGCTTTCAGGGTGCTGTCAGTGTCAGCAAACGAAACGTCAAGCCGCTTAGCATATATGACAACCAACACTAGGCAAATGGACTGTCTATCCGATAGCACGAAACCTTTACCGATGCTTATAAAATAACTCTCTGTGCATGAATTTCAACATTGACATGATTAAACTGAAAAAAAAAAATGGATCAGAACACAGCACTACTCAAAATTTCTCTTCAGGATTTCACGCTTCAAGCCCCCCTCCTTTATGATTTTATCTGAATTTTATGCTGTAATGCCTAGAATGATAAATTGGGCTTCGAATTTACAAAAAAAAGGTAGATTTGCATTTCAAATGTGCTACTAATTCATCAGGAGCCATATGAAAATTCAGAGTTATATCTTTCCTGAGATTAAACAATTATTTAATGTATTAATACTTATTCAAAGTTATATTTTAAATCAAAAATACTGAGCGTAATGTAGAAGTTGAGATTAGAAAACGAAAAATTCCAAAAAATAAAATAAAATTAACAATAGAAAATATTTTTCAATTTGCATTTTTGTTTTTCAATCATAATAACTAACCTAAAACGCACACGTGCATTTCGAATTACTGTTAATTTTTTATGTTTCCTTCGATATAGGGATTGTTTATTAGGTAATAGATGGTACTGATTCCGTTTTTCGAATTGGATACTTGATCGCTTATGTGCATTTCGAACTAATATTTTTTTCCGAAATATGTCGAGATAAACAATTGAAACATTAAATTGGTTTTCCCTTATGTAGCCTATAGAAATATTGAGGAAACTATACCAACCTACTTTGCGGACGTTTCTTTCTTTTGTGCAGTTCAAAAGACAATTCAGGGTTTATTGTTTTAACTTACTCAATTGATTCTAATGGTTATGATTTGAGAGGACAACAGAATATGATGTACAAGGGACAAATAACTCCATATATATATATATATATATATATATATATATAGGAGAGAGACAAATGTGCTTTATTTAAAGCAATGCTGCCCAAATACCTTGGGTTGCTACATAGGCTGCATACAAATCAATCTATAGACATACGATAACATAATACATAATATTCATAACCTTTTTTTTTTCCTTTATTCTAGCTTTAAACATATTATAATCACCACTACATTACTCATATATTTTCCTTTTTTCTTTTTTTTTTCTTTTCCCTTTGTTTGCTATAGACCTTCTATTACTCTCTAATCCATCCCTTATTTCTCTTTTCCGGTGACTCTTAACCATTTCATAATTTAATATAACGCATTCTCTTTCTTTATATATGCAATACAAAAACAAAAAAAATCGAAAACAAATCAAATATTCACACTTTAGAATCGCACACCTAAGCATCAAAAACAGCACAATAAATAATAACTAAATAAAAAGATATGGATAAAAAACAATGTAATAAATATATTTAAAGAAAAAAAAAATTATAATAAATAAATAAACAAATAAAGAACAGATATTCACTCAGTTAATCACCATGCAGGTGAAGGTGCATATATAAACATATATTCGCACACAAACAAAACTATAACAGCATTAATTCATAAAACCACTAAAAATCTTTGGAGCTATTTATCCAGAAGGCTGAAGTTTGAGACTTATTGAGAATCGGCTTGGCAGGGAACCTTGATTTATATTGAGTAATTTACTGGAGTTTGCTGAGTCGACGAGAACACGCTGAACAATATGCTACCACTGCTGTTGCTGCCTTCAATGAACAGCGCCGAATATTGAAGAGTAAAATCAATGCCTCGACAGCTCTTGGGTTTCCCAGTTAGTTTCCTTGTTGGCCAACAACCGTCTCACAGAAGTTTATTATTAGATAAAGACACGATTAATAAGTAATAACAATAAATAATTTGCAGAGACTAAAAACTATTCAAAAGCTCAATAATAATAAATATGATTATATTTATTATACTTTTATTATATTATATATTTTATTGTATTAATATATGACTAACATTATATATGTACTTATCAATGTAGTAATTATTACAATACATGATCCGCATTTTAAAAACGAGCGAGGGTTCAGAAACAGCACTATTATTTATTTATAATGTTATATCGACGTCGTTTTTTGAAAAAGGCGGCATTTATCAAACTTTACAGAAAACACAAAAAAAGTTTTTTCTCCCAATAACAATGTATTTGTTTTAATTTTTATTCTCTATTGTGTACAGTAGGAGTAAACTAAGATGGCAAAACTTGTTCAAGGCTTCTAGCACTGATCAATGCAAGAGTGACGACTGAGAGCCGTTAGTATTTGGATCTTCAATCCTAAATTTTAGACAATTTTTTTCTCGATATATCGTGAGTGAGAATCGATAGAGGTGATGTTTACGTTCCCTAATAAACTGAAACCTAAATTTTGACTTAATTGGCAATTAAGTCTTTTTCAAAAAACGACGTCGATATATTTCTATCGATTCCAAATGAGAACCAATTTATTAAAATGTATTATTATACCACAAACTCCTCTACTATGACATACTAACGTGGCCTTACCTAAAGATTTAGCGTAATCTTTGTTACTCCGCTAAGAGAGGTGTCGGTTCTTTTCGATCTAATTATTTATTTTAATATCTATTTTTTTACTTCCTTGTACGAGGTAAAGGAAGTATTGTAATCGCGAAAATTTTCGGTTTTCAGATTTCAACGGAGATATCCATTTTGACCATACCTGAATTCATTTTGACTTGTTTTGTCGTGGCGTCTGTAAGTACGTACGTTCGTATCTCGCATAACTCAAAAACAGTTAGCCGTAGAAAGGTCGTATTAGACTTTCATAAAAAAATATATTAGAATATAATGTAAAACATCTCAAATTTGGTAAATAGGATTTTTATATCGATATAAATGTATTTAATAGATTTTGGTTAACATTCGTGAGCCGAAAACGGTACGTTACTTGAAGGTCTTAATAAGCTTACATCAAAAATTATATTTAAATTAAAAGAGAAATCATATGTTTCGGTAATAAAGGTTACTGCAAACGCAATTTGGTTTCCAATCCAATCAAACATGTTTATTATTTGTTTTACGTGTTAAAATAGAATGTAAAATACTGGTTCTCCTCACCATTTTTTATTGTTTTATTGTTATCACGGAACATGGAGAAATATCTTGGAAACTAGTTACCTACTGAAGGAAAACGACAAATAACGAAATGAGACCTCTAATGACAAGTGTGTGTTTTTGTGTGTGTGTGTCAATAGATGGGTGTCGGGACGGCGAGTGTCAATTTTCGGAAACTAGTAACCAAATTCAGAATCACTTTTTGAGCCACGCATTTATAATTTAATAGGCATACAAGGAAGTCATGTGTTGCCCACATCAGATATTTTTATATCTGTCACACTAACTTAAGTGCTGTTACAAGGTAATCTGTCTCTAGTTCCTGTAACAGATAAGCCTGTAAACATTAGCCCTAAAGATAACCCTCATGACTAGACTGAAACGTCGTCTGTCAGAATAAATAAAAAGGAAACTTGGTTTCTTTTATTTGTTGACACCCACAACAAAAAGTAGTCAATATTAATTATAGCTCTAAAACTCCATCATTTCTACTTAGAAGAAGTGATGCAAAACAAAAATAATGCACATTTATTGGACCTCAAACTAAGGAAGCTTCTAGATGAATTTCCTTTTCAAGAAAAATTAAATCAAACGGAATTCGTATCTTTAAAGCGTAGAGAAAGGATTTCTGCACAACAAGAAATATGAAAACTATAAAATCCTCATAAATAGACTCTTTAAAGGGTTTTGCGTGTACTTAAATATTCATTTTTTACATTCCGATTTGGATTTTATCCCAGGAAATTTTGGTGCAGTAAGCGAAGAACAAGGAGGGGGTAGTTTCACTAGGACATCAGGACGATGGAAACAAGATACCAGGGTCGCTGGAACGCATCTATGTTAGGCGACTGCTGCTCCCAAAAGAGGGGAGGGGAGGGGGGGGGGTATGCTACAGAACACAAGAGGAAAAAGTGAAAGTTTTTGTCGGTATGACATGTTATCTCATGTAATGTATTTTTTAAACACATAATCCTCAGTAATGCATTTCCATAGGATTTAACATGTTTATTTTAAATAAATATAAGATTGCAAAAATATGTTATCTCCTTTTTTTTTTCCCACCACTCACTCCCCTGTATCAAAAAAAAAACCTTACGTCATAAAGCATAGGGCTTCATTTTCGGATTAAGGGCCACAAAATAGTTCATTTACACTCATTTTCATCAATGTCACTTTTAAAAAGTTTAAATTTGTTGACCTATATAGAATAGGTTGATAAGCTGGGCCATCCTTTCGGTTCTACTTGGAATTTATTAAATCCTTAAACCATCATAAAAATAAAAAAATAATAAATCAATATTCTAATACATCGATGTATTGTTACATTATTAATCTCTCTTAAACTTAAACACATTAAAAAAAGGCAGAACATAAGTAAAGGCTTTCAACTGTTATCGACAGAACTTATAAAAAATTCTAGTTGCCCCGCTTAACCCTTTAGAAATTTAAAGAGGAGGAGGGGCAGCGATGTGTAAAATATTAACCAAAGCAGAGGATGGAGGAGGGGAGGGGGAGTTGGTGCGGCAGTTGGTGGAGGAAAGTTAGCCAACTAATCCACTACCTCAAGCCATCATCAAAGAAGGCTGAATCACTTAAATGCTCGCCTACCCCGCTTTCGCTTCTTGTTATAGTCCGTCCAAATACCTTATCGGACCTGAGCTTCATATCTGTATAGTTTAGAATTATTTAATAAGATGAATAGACAAAACTGCTTCATAATGCTTCAAAAAAGTAATGTTTTTATCTCGTTGAGTTGTGTAAAACAGAATCCGATTTCTTAAATAAAATATCTCAAGGGATCAGATCTGTAACACACACTACATCAAACACGCTTAGAGTTTGGGCGCACTATACCAAAATGACGTCAAAAGATGGCAGACTAACGAATTTGATTTGAGTTAGTTTTTTGGTCACCGTCATTCAGCCTTTGGCTTAATTTAACAATAATTGACTTTTTTTTCAAAGCTGATTAATAATAGAATCATAAGACAGAGAATAATTTTTATAAAAACTTGGTTTCGACCAAGTAAATTTTTTTCAATTTGTTCACATGAAAGTTGAGATTTCACGAGCAGTTGCAATTAAACGACCAACAATAACAAAATAATATTCAAATAAAACATATAGAGCACTTATTTTTCTTTGAAAAACAATATTCACTTTTTAAAATATTCAAAATGGTTACTCAGAAAATGCACTAAATAAGCAATGAAGCGGTAAGTACACTTGTCTTCTTCCACATCAACGAGTGCATAACTATCAGCTAGATCGATATCATTAACGAGCTTGTATTAGAGCAATAATTTAAGTAGCAGTAATAATATAATCTTTTTTTCTTACGTCGTTTATTCTGGCCTCAGGAATTCGGTACTGAAGAAGGGCCCTCTAGTAAACAGATATATAATCATATCAATAAATCTAAATACAGGCTCACACTTTTACCTCATCCTAACATAAATAACATATCAAAAAAATCCTAATAATATAAAATCAATATAATAACATAATCAACAACCAAAAACGTCATAATATAAAATCCTAATTCATATATAAAAAATCCTAACATATATACCTCATCCTAACATATTAAACATATATAATTATTTATCTGAATACGAATGTTTCCAAAATAAGGGGCCGCGCTGTGTCGAAAGTATTGCTTGAAAACACACTGGAACAAATTAGTTAAAAATGAAATAAACGTATGCTTGGAAACAGCGTACATGTATTTTTAATGGAATACCTTAAAAATATACACACGGAAATTTAATGGTAAAAGCCCAAAAGTAGAAGGGGTTAATTGAACTCCAACATTTTTAAAATAAAATAAAAACAGTCCCGAATTACTGGGGTGGTGGGAGAGGGAGTGTTTGAAGACTGATTAGCGTAAACAGTACTTTTATTTGACCGATGAGGAAGATTTTTCTTATATTAGACATATTGGCGAAAAATAATCAAAGCGATATATTTTTTCTTGAGAATATTTCGCGAGAATATGCATGAAGAATTATTAATTAATTTCGACCGAATAAACGTATTTCATATTAAAAATTTATTCGTTATTATTTATTTCGTCTGTCTCGCAGCAATCCATTAAATGTCCTAAGGTACGTTTTCCTCGGTGCGACTATCACGACGATCGTTAAACGATTCAGTTGTTAGAGTCCTTCAACGATAATCATAGATCACAATTAGCCTGTATTTCATAGTAGCTGTGTGCTAGGAACACAGCTCCTATGAAATCAGTCTAATAGTGTGAGTATCGTTGAAGGATTCCATCCAATAACTGAATCACTGAACGATCGTCGTGATAGTCGCACCGAGGAAAACGTACTTTAAGAGCCTAATAAGATTGCTAGATAAACTATTCCTAATTATAAGTATTTTTATAATATATATAATATTCGTACGGTAAATAAGGTATTCCTGGGAGACAGTATGGTGAGCAATGTACTACAATCGCTTACAGACTATGTACAGACAATGTACTTCGCTGTAATCGCTTACAGACTATGTACTATTTACAGAAATAAATATGAGCTTAAATATTTAAAAGGGACGTGGTAAAGGTTGACAGGTGACGGCTGGAATCTATTTCCGAGAGATAGTTAGCCATGTAATGGGCCCTGGAGGAGGACCGAGAGGAGGGGGAGAGGGAAGGGCGAACAGCTGTTAGCAACGGGATAAATTACAAATTACCAAAGGTAGTATGAATTATACAAATGGCGAGGATTAGACCTCCCTCCTCGACCTAAGGAGTATTAGCCTCTTCTCGGGCCATTAACTGGCAAATAATTCAGCATTTTCCCGGCCACAGGGCTCCTATCACCCGCTATTGGCAATTACATTATTTACTCTTGATGCCCTTTGTGAATTCCTGACTATTCTTATCCCCAACCATCTATTTATCAATAATCACTCGGCTGATTGCATATCTTTCCACGTTTATATTTTATTAATTTACTTCCCGCAACCTTCGAAGGGAAATAAGGACGTGTTGAACACCCGGGTGCTCGAATAATGTACCTATAATTGCCGTAGTGCCACTATGTTTTAATTATCTGGAAAAACAGTATCTTTATTGTATTATGCAATTAATTAAAGAGAACTAAGATTGTTCTTTTTTCGCTTAATCGTTCTAGGAGTATTAAGAAACACAACTGCAAGACTGAAGGAAGGAGATAAGCAATAAAGAAATTTAAAATTAATAAAAAAGTTGAAAAAAAATGAAATTAAAAAAATTTGTACCAACTTAAAAGTTGAGGTAAAATATAAATATTGTTACTGTATAGTATATCTGTGGATAGTTATTTAAAAAAGCCAGTAGTACCATACAAATTAATTACTTTTTTATTATAAGCAGAAAGTTTTTTTTTTATTATATTTAACTTATATTTATTAAATTCAAATTTGTATTATTGTATTTAACAATTTTTGTTATACACTGATATTTTTCATAATTATTATAAAATTGTTCATAATAATACTTCAATAAATACATAATCCTATTATATAGATACTTTGAGACATCCGTTATTAGAGAAATTTTCTTAATGATAACCATACTGTCTCTATCTTAGCCGAGGAAGATAAAATGAGTACTCAACTACTTCAACTAACTAGTTGAAAAGGTAAATTTATTTTTTCTTACTTTCGTTTTTCTCTACCAACATTATTTTTGGAATTTCTTTTGTATTAAATTATTTCTTCCTTCTCTCATCTTCCAATAACTTTTCATGTTTCCACTTCACCTGTGTTATTTAGTTTGCAAAAAATAATTAATGAATATGAAACAGACAAAATAAGGACATGAAATGAAGCTGATGAAAATACATCGAGGCCGGGGAATTAATTAAAAACAGACATTAGATAACAAAGCAAAGCATGATAATAAGCTTCTCGATAAATAACATAATTCTCAGAGGTCGTTATTTGGTCTAATGCTATCAAAGCCAATTAATATTGTTGTAACAGTATTAAAACAAATACTGACTGTTGGTAAAATCAACACAACACCGGCCCTCAACTAAGATGGCGTGGCCAAAGCCCTTAAGTAGATTCCGCTCAACACGAACTAGCTTGTGGCTCTTACTCGCCGAACTTTAGAAATTGTAAGTACTTCGATCAACTGGGGTAAGTACTAAGCGATATTAGTAATGTTAAAATCATTCAATTCGAAAAAGAATGCACATACACATATTTCATTTTGGATATTATCAGCATTATTTTTTCATGATTTTTAAACTTAATGGAAAATAATGGGAGGAGTTACCTAGTAGCTAGAGGGATGGATTATCAATATAAATTAGACGAGGTCGACAATTATAATATAATTGTAAAAAAATGGATAATATAAAAAAAATAATTAAAAATCATCAATTGAAAAATTGCCCACTCCAGCTTTGGTCGCGGTAGTTAGCAGGAGTTGTTTGCCCCTACAAAATCTAGAAAAATAATTTAGCAATCACGGAAATGAAAAATTAAAACATATCGGCATCTTTGACAAAATGAGAACATCAATTACCTACATTTTTAAAGTTCTTTTTAACATTACTTTTAAATTATTTAAAATTTCTTTTTTAAAAATATTTAACGAATTGTTGCATAAAAGCTCGCTCCTTCATGTAGTTTTAGAAGATTTCGTCGAAAAAAAAGCTTGTATTAATTAAAAAAGAGGAACATTATAAGTACCATATTATATATATATATATATATATATATATATATATATACACACATATAATATGGTATTATAATTGAAAAACCAATATTACCATATAATATTAATATTACTACCAATATTTTCTCTCTACTCCGCAAAAATACTTTCTCAAAAGTAATGCATAACTTTAATTTTATCTTAAACTGTTCATTAGTTCGACAAGTCGAAAGGGAGCTATTTTGGACTTCGGAGATTAATAATATTTAATTTTAGATTTTGAAAAAATTTGTTTGACCATGCTAAACTTTTCTGACCTTATCTAAAAGAAAAAAAAGCATCGAAGAGTATAAATAATGCTAATTTTTTTTTAATCATAAAATTGAAAATGATGTACTTTTTAAAACAGAATTTGCATTCGATTTCGAATTAATCCACTATATCCACCATCATTAATTACAAAGGGACATTGTGATACAATTTGTATAATAGGCAATATTTAAAATTGTCGATATAGTCATCACTGAAATTAAAATTAACTATGAACAATAAGTTAAATATGTAATGTTAAAAGTAGCTTAACCCGAGGGAAAGGAAAGAAATATCTAGAAACATGAAGGATGAGAAAAGAAAATGGTGCGTGGAAAAAATGAATGATACAAACCAAAAACTTAAACATATGTTTAATAACAATGATTAAAAAACCCATTCAGATCCGACGATACAAAAAAAAAAATCAGCGCCACAGAGAACTTCTGTTTTATGAAGATAATCAAAATCCAGACTGTGTGAAGTAAAAGGAAAATTAATACATTTTTTTCATAAAAATGTTCAGAGGTAAATAATTTAAAACAAAAAAAATTAATTACCACTGTTGAAGTAATAAAATAAGATAATAATAAAATATCACCTCTCTACGATTCAGCGCCTACAGATACGTATTACAAATTACTGTATAAATAACAATCTTTCCGATTAAATCATTATCTCAGAAACGACTCATGTTACGTTTTCATGGTTTCGAGACAAAAATAAATCAAATTAAGGAAAGGGAAACTTGAATTCTGCATTTCATTAAATTGCATAATTTCAAGGGTAATGCATCACGTTTGTGTAGTAACGAATAGATTTCATTTATAAAATGCAGCGGAATATTTTTCTAATAAAAAATAAAAATATAAATAATTTTTAGAGAAGGTGACGGTCAAGATTAACAAAAGAAAATTAATGGATACTGACGTTTCGGCCTGCAGTGTAACTCTTCTTCAGAGCTACAAAGATCAAGATACCAGAAAGATGAAAATCATTGAAGAATATACAAATGGTAAATAAAAAGAAAATGGGTAACAATACTACAAAAGAAATCAATTATACCTTTTCTTTTCATTTTTACATGTTCTTAGTAGCCTTGAAGAAGGCATACAATGTGGACCGAAACGTTGGAATTCATTGAACATTGTTAAAACAATTTTTTATCTTAATCTTTACCACCACTCTAACCATCTTCTTCTTGAATTGTTACTAAGGAAAATTATTCAATATATATTAAATAATTCTTAATTTACTAAATTATTTTCTGCCTTTTGTTTTAATCACAACTTTTTAGATATATGACCATAACCATGATATTCCTTCTTGTGCAATTGCTGCCCTATTCTCTGGATGTGGCATCCTATCTTTATTCTATCCCCCCATTTATTTATTGGTCTCCCATGAGGTTTTTTGTCTACTTCGGTATTCATGGTTGTGAAGTGCAAGGCCTGATGTATCGCTTCTAGGTATATAAGCAAAACATTTTAACTTCCTTTCCTATCCATCTTAAGACACTGAATGACGAGTCGACATAAGTAATTCATGAATGACTTTTCGTTCTTCAACATAGTTTATGATCTATATATCCTATCGTTATCGTGCGGAATATTTTTACATTCTTTCACAACCAAGCAAAAGTAACTGTCTAATCTTCTTTAATTTAGAAGATGCAATAACACTTAATAATTTGGAATATTTAACGCCGAATCCCTCTAATTTTTGTACCTCCATTATTTTTTTTTTGTTTGTAAATTTTAAAATAGATACATATATACATTAAAATGAAGCGGCGCAGACCCAGTTTCGACTATTTTGAGATACTGCGGGAATTTTCTAAACCAAGAAAAAAAATTATAAATACATTAAATGTGGATTTTTTTTTTTTCGTAAACACGTCTTCTACAGATGTATAGAATAGACTAAAAATGTCACTGTAAATTATAAAACGGTGTTATAATTTTATCTAATGTATAAAATCGATTAATTTAGTGCTGATGTATAAAATCAAATCATCTTTTAACATCGCGACAGCAAATCCTATAAATAAATCTACGTGTATGTACGTAGACGGGTCATTTTTAAAATAAATGTAATTATGCACAGTTCATAAATAATTTTTACCAAATACCACAATTTGTCTTAAATTATTAATAACACATTGTTGTAACATTTATAATACATTTTAGTTTAGTTCTTCGAGCTAAAGTGATTTATGAAAATAATAATATATAGATTATGGGGGTTTCAGAAATGGAAAGGGATAAAAATTATTTAATCGACAAAATTGAAATTGAATTTGTGAGGTCATTGTGATAGCGAAATTTATTTTCGCGAGAAAAAACAAAGAAACTCATATTTATTTTGTTTCTAATATTTTATTTCTATAAATCGCAATTTCGAATGCCTCTAGGCTTCAGATTTTAAGTAAAACATCTTAATTTGAACTCCCTACTGCAGACTAGACCCCGAATTCTTGTATAAGTGCACTTTTTTTTCAGTTGCTTGAAATCGATCGGGACAAGTTATTTACACGAATTAAGGCATCCGGGTTAACATATCAAAGTTTTATTTTGCACGAAATAGCACATTTTAAACAATTTGGGTAAATTGCACGTTTTATGTTTTCACTGCATTAAATAGCACATATGTAGCCGTAATTAAAAATAATATTTGTAAATTGCTTGAAAATATATACATTGAACTAAAGTTACATAGGTCAGATTCACGAAGTAATACGTTGAAAGCCAGTTAATTCTTACCAATCCAGTCACTTCCTTTTATGTTCTACAGAGTTACACTCTGTCTATAGTTGGCAAAATAATTATGCATATACACTATTTTTCCGGACAAAAATATGTTTAATAATTTATAAAAAATAAATTAATTAATGGATATGATAACAAGCAACATCACGCAAAAATTTTAACAAGTGAAGGGAATTAAAAATCCGGACAATCTTATTAAAAACAAATATCGGAAATTGGTCCAGCAAAAAAATCATTCATGATGTAACAGTTGATTTAGCTAGTTAGTTAATTATCTGCTCATGGCTTTCATCTAATTAATTATATCTCATTCAAATATAAACTCAAAATGGAAAAATGATCAGAATTGAAAGGCAATCCACCGAAATGGATCGTAAATCCAAAGAGTTAAGTTCTTCCGGCAAAGATGAATAGTTTAACTTTTTCGACAAGGATTGAGCTATTGATATATCGGCAGAAATTAGGGATTGTTTCAATTGACAATGCGATACGTTGTTAAAAAAAATATCAATTGACAATAAAAAACACTTAGTAGTAAAAAATACATATTAAGAAAAAAAAGTAATTTATAAAAGTAAACAAAATATGTAGATTTTTTTAAAGCATTAACGATGTAAATGGCAGAATTTCATTTTTGCAAATTTTTGCAAGTTTTACAATTTTTTTACTGCGAGAAATCCGGACTCTATTCATGACCAATAACACTCCTAACAAATTAGGATTGCAAATTCTATAAATGGCTAACGATGTGGTTTGGCATTTTGAGATTATGCTAGCTGAGAAAGAATACCTTGAAACTGAATTGAATAAATGTACAAAACATTACATTTAAAATAACTCATCAGGGTAACACTAATTAAAATGAATAAAAATACTGACCATGGTATTCTGGTTTTTAAAGAGATAACCCTCCTAAAGTAACATACATACATAACAAATTTTTATGACAGTACTAAAACTTGATGAAATCTCATTATGACTATAATCTCCTAATAGCATACTATTACAACATTATTCCTTAAAAAAATCTAATTATTTATATAGAAGTACTTAAGAATGTTAAAGCCTGATCAAGGGAAAAACATATCTTCTAAAAATATAAACTTTTTTTAAACTGTTTTCCTTGAATGTTAGTATTTAGTTATCTTGCGCTAATATGTTATAATTATTTTTCTATATCCGTTACAATCTAAAATCATCTCCAAAGTGACGTTGAAAAAGTTAAAAATAAAGAGAAACCTGAAATAAAAAATAAATTATAGATAAAATTGAATAAATTTATGAAATGTTGCATAAGTATTGAAAATGACCCATAAAGGCAAACGCGCACGCACACAGACGCGCGCGCGCGCACAATCCTATGACGTTCTGTAGAATTCCTATACCACTAAAATCTGTTAAATATATCTATCTACCAATGATAATCGTTAAAGACGATCGCTACTAGAACTTCATCTGGACAAACGATTAACTTGAAATGTTCATACAAGAGTTAAATGACAAGAAACTACTAGTGATTATCGATTGCTCGACACTCAAAAGAATAACGCTATATCCAAAACAATAGCTAAAGATGATGACTATAATCGGGTCGTTTCGGACAGCCTCAGTGACTTCAGAAATTAATACGGTCTAGGGAAATTCTAACATAGAAGTGTCATTGAGGTGCAACCAATGGGCAGTATCATCAAAAGTTACAACAAAGATTCATTGTTTATATAGCATATTGCATGTATTTAAGTAACAAATTAAAAACGAAAAATTCATTAATTCTCCTACAACGCATTTATGAATTTTCTACACGCTCTTAAAGGCAACTGACAATAATTATACAACCAAAGGTCCTGAAACAAATACTTAAATGACACCCAAATATAGCGTAATCAAATAAACTTTATTTATCGACATAAAAAATTTATAAAAGTCAGAATGCAGTGCATATCAAATGAGACGAGAGTTGGAGAAGGACAGATCCGAAAGCCGATAAGACTGACAGGCGCTGGCAAATGACCAGAGGATGGAAGCAATAAACGTCAGTCCCTTGAGCGACTGCGGCTTCCAGCGGCACACGTGCAGCTCAGCCTCTCCGGATTCCAGCGGCTCAATGTTGCATTCCGACCCGGGCTCAGCGATTTATTTACTCGTCAGGCCCAAAAGTTATAGGACTGCAGCTTGTTATCAAAAATTTGTTTCAGACTCGCTATTTTTCTGAAGATCATTAAATAATAAGCTCTAGTGGAAATATTTACTCGTTTATGAGACCCCAAGTACTAGTTCATATAAGTTGAAAACAAACTTATGGCATTTTGGCCAGTGAATAAGGGGATTGCAGAGCGAAATTATGGGACGGCCTAAATTGGCTTCAGTGCTTTGTTTGGATTTGATAAGAGGTAAACATATTGAAACATATCCTGGAATCTGGGAGCAGAGTCAAAGAGAGGAGAAGGGGGAAAGAACGGTTTTTCTTTATATCTCGAAAACGGTTGGTCGTAACTTAAAACGTTATATGTAAAAAATTGAAGAGCATTAAATTGCATACTAGAAGGTTTCCATTTTTATTTTAGTGTTTGTTATAGTTTAAGAAATATATTCTCACCGAAATAACAAATTTGAAAAAAAAATTTGGCGCCAAACTATGCTGAACTATACTTTTTATTTTATCGTCCTTATCGCTTATTGTATTTATTTTAAAAACACAATCTTTTTCTTTTTTCATATATATATATATATATATATATATATATATATATACACATATGTAGGGGGTCGGGGTGGCCGAGCGGGTTAGCGCGCTTGCAAAAGTGCACCTATTCACAGACCCAAAGGTTGTGAGTTCGAATCCCGGCACTGACACTACTTTAATTTAATTTAGGTAATAATTCAAGAAATTTATCACCCCTCCCCCCGGGTATGTGAGGCCGTCAGCCTACTGGAGGCTACTCACACAGACCGGGCGTAGGAGTGATGACCCTACCCCGTGTACCTTAATTGTGAATCGCGTTGTGGTTTTCCATGACATAAAACAGCCGTCCGGAGGTTTGGTCCATGGACGGTCTGTCTCGGGGAAAGAAATATATGTCCTCGTGTGCCTGCTGACTCCGAACAACCATAATCCGTGGATCAGACCGATTTGTCACTGTCCTTGAACCCGAGTGAGTCGGTGGGAAGGATACTGCCGAATTGGCCCCAAAGGGACCAGTTATGGAGCAATGGGCAGCCCAACCGGCCCCACCCAACGTGAGGTTGGGTGACCCCCTCCAGGCTGTCTGTGCTCCCGTAAGCAATAAATTCTGTAAGAACACCACATCGCGCGGCCAAAGATCTACAAGGTCCTATAGAGCCAACCGAAAAAAAAATGTATATATATATTTATATATATATATATATATATATATATATATATATATATATATATATATATATATATCACAAATAACCAAGTTTCAACTAGATCTCAGGATGCACTGAAATTTCGGGGGAGAGAGGAAGACTTAACACAGGTCGCTACTATTAATTAAAACAGACAGTTTAGTAATAATTAGACATGATATTCAAATAAAATAATTCAATAAAAATTAGTAAAGAAATGTTGTTATTGAGGAATTACTTAAAAAACATTATCAAACAGCCAAAAATCTAGAAAAAAAAAAACTTCAGTTAAAATGATCAACCACAATACTGAATATTTCTCACAGACTGGAACCATTCGGATACCACAATGTGGTGGCACAGCATATGCCATCTCAACATGTGATTAAGCCTTTGTGATGGAACATGTGGTACCGCACTGTTCTAAGTGCACAGATGAGCAGCGTCGGTTGGGGTTCATCAGGGCTGTAACCTGTAGTTGGCAGCTTCTATTGTATCTTATTCTAAGGGTATTATTGACTCGATTGTACTCCCAGGATGGGAGATGAAAACCATAAAGACAATAAATATACTGAATTAACAATTTCCTTTTATAATAACTTATTGTTAGGGCTTATTATATTTCTCCAAAATAAAAAGGAGACGGGGATAAAATTAGTTCAGGAATAAAATAAGGCTCAGGAATAGATAATTATAATCCGAGACTAAAGGGGAACCGACAATACATATTTCTGTCTTGGGATAGTTATGCCCGGAGTAGAGTTAAATCAAATACTATATTTAACTCCCAATCAACGGCCTTAACAAAGCTAAATTACTTATAAAAAGAAAATCATGGATGTAACAAAACAATAATTACATTTGCAAAGGGTAGACGGTCCTATAATTATAGCAAACCCTCTTATCTTTACCCTCAAGCTCTACATTCCTATTGTGGAGACAAGACTTGCCGAACCTGTAGCTAAATTGTTGTTAGTCAGAGATTACCATAGTTAAATAACCTAGACCGGACTGCTACTTGATTATTCAAGTGTCTACTCAGTTCCCTTTAACCCTTACTCGGCCTTAATGGACCCAGTTCCCAATCGAACCGCTGGCTCCAAGGGACCAACTGAGCGAAAACTGCCCCCATCATGAAGAAGATAAAAACACAAACAATTAACTACTGCAACAGAGATTTCTTGATCATTATCTTCAGGGCATGATAAATATATATTATATAAACTAAACCATTAAATTAAACCTTACGGGCTAGAAAACTTTTTGGGTCCACCCTTCTCCCTCTCCAACTATTATATAAATTTTATACAAACAAAATTCCAACTAAGCAAATTGAGAAAATGCTCGGAAGTTAAATCAAACATCAAATATGGCAGATAAACTTATGTAATTTGTTTAAAAAGAGTTTTCATCATCTCACATTTTTGCTGTAATAAAAACGGCATCATTTTTTTTTTTAATTAATTAATTGTTGATTGAAGTTATAGCTTCAAGATGTCTGAAGTGGGCGTGTTAACTTATCGAAAAGGATAATGAACAAATCACAATCACTAAAAGGAAAATAGGAGGACTAAGGAGAAACGTATAATTAAATTTGATCCGATGCTGAGGATTGTGGACTTAAGCAAAAGGAGAAATGTTTGCAAAGATTTCTTGTAATTGGTATTGAACCTTTGGATTTGTTGGATCTTGTTATTTATTTAAAAATAATTGACAATTTAAGTATTTTATTTTCTTATATTTATAAATTTTATTTAATTTTAATGTTATTTATTATATTTTATCTACTTTTTTTTTTTTTTTTTTTTTTTTTTTTTTTTTTTTTTTGAGCTTGTCATATTATTTTTTATCAGGGATAGATTCAAGCTTGCATTTATTTAAGATATACATTTAAATTACTTTTTTTAATTAATAAGGAATCATTGAAAACATTACAATTTTATAAAGAAAAATATGTAGAAAACTTAAATATATTATTATATATATTATATATTAATATATTATTTATTATTTTGGAGTCTTGTTTACATTTGCGACAAACCAGAGCTCAAAAAAATTCAACGTACAGCATTAAGTACCCTCGATATTTTAATCTGAAGTAATGTTGTTATTTGAAACCGTTGGGACAAGAATAAACAAAATTTTACTTTCCATTAATTATTCAAACTATGGAAATTAATTTGATTATTCTGCAGACCAACCCCCTCTACAACCTCTAGACAAGTTGAGAAACCTTCCTCAAAAAGGTTATGATCTCCTCCCTCCCAATCTCCAATGATTACTCGCAGCGGATAATACGCCATACATATTCGGAACGGAATGATTTCGAAGGCTCTCCAAAGAAACTGAGGTCCACTTGGGAAATCAGGGACGACATATGTAAGTTGTCGAGGAAAACTGTCAAGGAAAGCAAACAAGCAATCATGGAAGGAACACCGCCCACGAGCTCTCTATATCTGTCACAATGTTGAAAGGAACTACTTCACAGTGAAGATAAAGAATGGAAGGATAGCGAGTCAGGTAATACATTTAAAATTAATATAAATTTATGCTATTCTTATCCGTCCAAATTTATTAAGCTCTCTAAATAAAAAATAGCATGATATTATCATCGTTGATAAATAGATAATAATTTATTTTTATAACAGTGATATAAAGAAATAAATAAAAGTTTTTTTATTTTTATAAACTCATTATTTCGTAATATTTTTTTTTTAAAAATTAATTAATTGAGTATATTAATTTATATTTGATGAATTTCAAAAACTATTTCGTGCCCTGATTTATATTAACAAAAAAACATGTAGTATGCCTTCGTGGTATAGATCGTGTAAAAAAATAAATAAATGATCCATATATTACAGCTATGGGTTACCTTATTACAGTAAGACCAAAAAAAAATAAATAAACACATACCTCATATTCAAGTTACATTGTAATATATGCATGTGTTGAATTATAGAATATGTTGAAACATTCTATTTTAACTTGTAAACCCAATATATTCTAGAATCAATTAAAGCTAGTAGGTTAGATTAGCTCTTATAAAAACTGAAAAGGAATATTTATCAATAAAACAATAATGATTAAATAAGTAATAATCATAATAATAATAATAATCAATCCGTAGATTACAATATCGCATAGCAAATGTTCGATTTTATATGGTGTAAACTTTTCAAAAACATAAAAATCGTATTTAATAATATTTTTTAAATTTTTGGTTAGGTTACACCCTCTAGAATATAACGAAAAGTTAACGAACTTTTGCGTATAACGTACTAACTAACTGTGCATTACTGTGCATAACGAAACGTTGTATATTTCTAAAAAGCTTTCGTATTTAACAACTGTAAGAATTCTTTTTATTACGATGGATAAAATATTAAAATATTAGGAATTTTGGAATAAAACTCTATAATTAATATGAAGAATCAATTTTAAATTTTGTAAGATCATTTTCCTAAAAATGGAGAGCCATTTTACCAAATGGACCAAGTTCCGGCAGTCGGACCGTAAAAACTGGCGATATTGCCTAAGAGCGTAAAGGATAACAAACTGAATTTAAAAAGGCGAAATTGAAGTTTTATTCGGTAAATAAAAAGACAAGAAGGGGGGAAAGCTGGATTAAGTTCAGTCAGCCAGAGGCGAGGAGATGAAAGGGCACCCGCCTGTGAAATTATAACAGTTCCACCGGCATACAAAGTAACTGGAAGGAGCATGAAATTAGTTGGCGAAACCGAATTTGCATACTTGGGGAAAAAGGAAAAGGAAAAATTAACATAACTCCTTGGAAATAAACTTGGGAGTACTTTTTTTCGGAATTGGAAACATCGATGGTGAATCGGATATCAAAAAGGGGAGAGGTTCTGACTAATAATTTAAAACCTAGATTGAAAAATTTATTTTTATACCTGCTAGGAATTAAAAGAATTTCATTAGTTTAGACCTTTAAGTAAGCACTATTATAAACAGTGTTTCGTTATTAGATATACGTATGCGCTCTAGAAGATATGGTTGGTCACCGCCTACTAGCAGTGAGTGCATTGATACATGGCGGAGATTAAAGGTAAATAAAATTACTTTAGTTTTTCAAGTGACAACTAAAATATAAGATCGCAGACATGCTAAAGTGGATTTACTGCAACATCTGTCTTTATTAAAAAACAAAATTGGAATTTTTCAAAAATAAATATAAAGAAAGGCGTCGGTTGGTGGATTTGTTGGATATATTAATAACCAAGACAGTAGAGAATCCCAAGAGAGATGGGGGAGGAGGGGAGGGAGTGTGATGACAGACTGACCAGCTGCAGATGGATTGCCTGGCTAAGTCTTACCGGAGCTTCCTGTGGATGAGGCCCCCCTGCCAGCATTACCGTGTATAAAATGGAATAAGGTCAACTGTAAGTCAGGTATATTCAATGATATGAATTAATTAAATAATAAAAATTAAAAGAATCTCCAACAAACAATAATTAACGAACCTGTTGCAATCAGAGGAAATTACAGGAAAACCGGATAGATAAAAGGGAAATATTTTCAAATAATCATAAAATACAAGAGTAGCTTGACTGCCGTTTTCTACGATATACTAATCTTTGCCAATACAGTCTAAAACAATACGACTTTAAGGTGACCCAACGCGATCGGTTTGGATTACTCCAACATTGAACATTGGGGTGGAAATTTAAATGAGTAATAATTAGATTTTCAATTAATTGTTTACGATCATTCTATAGAAATTAAAAAGAAGAACAATCAAATAAATGAATGAAATCAAATAAAAAGAGTGGAAGGAAGATTCGGATGGATTAAAAGCCGATTCGTGCCACACCGAGAGTTTCCCTCCACCATTTTCCATCCTTCAAACCGATTGTTCGGATGGATGAACAAGCCGATCCTGTAGGGTCACTTCAAAGATGGATCTGAAAGAATGGTGGATAACTGAGTATACGATTTCTTCTACCATGCCGCTTTCGACACTATATCAAACATTTATAGAACAAAATGGATGATAAACCCTACCTTGTGTAATATAACCAATAATATTTGTTTAAAAACTAAATGTATAATGTATAATATAATACATTAAAAAAAAAATGACGGACTCCTCTCCCTGTTATTGAAATCCTCTCAAAAGGAGCAAATTTTAACAGTTCGCTAAGTAGTTATGGAAAATTAGGCGTCCTTTGTTAAATTATTATTTTTATTTTATTTACATATTGTTATCCTTTACATTTTGGGACCAAAAATACCATCTTCTGATTTCACTGCAAACAATTTTTTACTTAAATTACCCTATCATATACCGATATACATATCTTAAATATACATAAATTAACAATTATATACATATGTCATATACTTCTACGCATGTTACTCTATACAAGATCCCTACACTAAAAAATTGCCACCTGCTCTCTACTCTGCTATGATAGGGAGTGGATTGCCATAAAAGGAAACATAATATAAACTATTATTCTGTCATAAATTAATATCTAATTCCAAGAACACAATACCTTTGGCCGATACCATTAATATTAATAAACTAACTGATTAATGAAAACGAAGAAGTTCGTGACCCGATACAACCTTAGGTAGATGCAAGACCAACGAAATTTCTATTTGATAGCTTGGATGAATTCCAGGAAATGTTGGTACCAGGTTTTCAGACCTTGCCACTACTCATCCAAGTAGTGCCACTACCCTCAAAAGGCTGAATGGGTCCCATTCCAGCACGAAGCTTTTCAGAAAGCACAAACACTAAAGCCCAAAAAAATACTATTTATTAATTTCTCTATATTGTAAGTTTAAAGTTGTTCAGACTATTTCATCCATTTAAGCAAGAACAATTTGAATGTTCTCGAACCTGTTTTAGAGGTCAAATCCCTCTCTATATGACCTCTGTATTCTAAAGTGCATTGAAATTCCATTTTAAGCTGTTTCAAGACTTTTAAGCTATATTTAATGCGGTCCTATTTACTGCAACAAAAACACGTTCGAATGTAAAGAAAGTTATAACTGTTTTTTTTTTCAGCTTTTGACTTAGTTAGCGATGTTTATTTTATTTAGGGCTAAAACTTCCAACCATTGCCAACAAAAATATAAACTGCAGTTTCTAGAATACAATCTAAAGGCTACCGGCTTCTTCTTTTATATAAAATTATATAATTGAAAAATTAAATTATATTGACGCTATTTCAAATATAAATAAAATTCTTCGACGAAGGAAGAATTTGCCCATTGTTTGAAGACTGACAAGAAATTCGTTCATTAATACAGCAACTCTACTCTCGCAAAAATTAAAAATAAAACGATGGAAATATCGATACAGATAATGACACAATGTTTCTATATTTAAAAGGATCCAGGATAAATGGAAAATAAATGGTGAGAGAATTTACTTTATAAATTCGCATAAAAACTGTCACGCAGAACAGGGACAGAGCCAAAATTTGTTATTCGCATAAAAACATAGAAAAGAGAGTAGGTAATTTGATACCTGGGCCAACTAAGACCAAAAATCTGAATAGGAGTATAAATTGGTTGGTGCACAGTACTGACCACACTCCTAATCTTCTCTTATATACAAGGATTTTTGGTATACCTATACATGCAATAGCTAAAGTAAAATTAAAATTCCGATTTCTAAATATTATAAAAATGGGCGAACAAAGACGGTTAAAAATGTTTTTATGAATTAATATATCCGTTTCAAGATCAAGTGGTTGATGCTAGTGACACCTGGTAATGACAGTTGCTCTAGGCGCTAAGTATATTTTTTAAATAATTATACTAGGAACATGAGAACAATACTACAATACACCTGGTTCAAGCAGATGTTATTTTCGTTAGATCCACGACCAGATAGCACAACCGAAGCTCGTTCATATTATTTTTCCAACGACTGACATATACTCACGCAACATGATCGATAAGTAGTTGTGGAAATAAATACTCCCTCAACGTAGCAGTTCATTCCAATGATAAAGTATCGTAAATGGCGAAAAAAACAAAACAACAACTCTAAAATAATGTTTATTCTGACCAAGAGAAATAAAAGTTTTTATAGAAGAATTTGCTTAGATCACTTTTCTACAATCAAAAAATTAATTTAAAAAAATAATAGGCCTATAGCCGAAGGTAAATAAAGTAACGAATAAAAATACTAATATAAAATAAATTTGATATTTTTATATTAGGAAAGGGTAATTTAACATGCATTCTAATTCTGAAAAAAAATATAGGTGCCTATATTTCTAATTACATTTTATGATATATTGAAATAAATCCTTCTCTTATTCTCCACCCAACCTTACTCTTCAGGTTATTGAAATACCCTACGGCTGTAAGTAGCTATTTCTACAAATAGAACACTTTGTTAATTTATTACTTTTCCTGAGCTGTCCCATTCTGCACATCCTCCGTCCGGCGGTCTACCTAGAATAGTTACTTCTCTCCTCCCAAAGGAGAAGCGGTTTGGACCGACATATCCTTCACCCTTACTGAAGGCTTTGGGGTATGGTTAGTTCTTCCTAGTCGTTAGCTGAGGGAACTCGCTCTTCATCAGAACGTAGAGCCCTGTCACCCTCGGCAGCCTGATAGGTGGTGTAGGCTACGATGTGCCCGACATTAGACAGTATCCGGTACGCCGCAAATGGTGCATACAAGGTATCGCGTTCTTTTTATGTTTTTTTTTTTGGAAGCTCCCATGACCCGAGAGAAATTGTAAGATACATTATAGTACCAATGCCAGTTTCATGCGACGATCCATCGATGGAAACGCTCGTCCTACGGGGTCATAACCCATCACCAGTTCCATCCTTCAACTGCATCATCTCGGAGAATCCTTTTAAATCTGCTAGGTTGTCAAAATTCTTCAGTCAGTCAGTAGAGCCTTCCTTGTTCATTTAGTGATTGGAGTTATCTTCAGGCAGGATTCCGAAAAGCAATCCTGCTGTAGGGACTTGTACCGCCTTATAGTATCTGTAGGCGCCCACTGAATCGTAGCCAACATTACGTTCTCATATAAATATTCTTATATATAAATGAATATATATATATATATATATATATATATATATATATATATATATATATATATATATTTTTTACAGTTGTTTTCGAAGCCGCTGCTATGGAAACGATGCGTTTTTCTAGGCTCGTCAAAGCATATCATTCCATTAAAATATGCAATACCAAAAAATGAATGGAGCTAAAAATATATTGTTGCGCAGACTGCCTTCATAATATTTCAAAAAATAATACAGTAATACGCATAATCATTAATCCTTTTAATTGCATTGCTGTTTTAACCATATCAATTGCAGAATAAATATCAGATTCCCTAACAGGCGGAACGAAACAATATTTTAAACAAAATAAAATAATTATCGGAAACGGATAGAAGAACTAATCGGACAGAAAGAGCGGTTAGCTAAAGTAAATATTGGCTAAACGGGACAACTAATGGAAGCTGGGTACTGAAGGCCCCGGTGACAAACGACCCAAGCACTAATCACCAAACGGCCGAATCTTATTCCGCAGTCTATCCGTCTCCTTTCCGCCTTAGAGAGAGATTTATCTCACCAATAGTTGACAACACATACATAAAATGTTTGGATAGAATAATAAATTATAGCAATAGTAACACCCTATTTACATTAATAAATAAAATAAATTGAACAACAGGATACAATGTGGAAACTGACTATAATCTGTTTGGTGTAATCAGGGTCAGGGATAGAATATGATGCGGATGATGGAATTGTCAAGAGATGTCAGAATTTTCGGACTAAAATTACATTACATGGGTATACGTTTTTATTAAAATTTAAATTGTCTCTAAATTATAGTCAATTCGGTGTACCTAAGGTCTTGTCAATATATTTTCTCACAACTTAGAACATACCCCTTACTCATATACCTGGAGTACACTGGCAACTCCGCTTACTAGACACCGACTTTGTATCTCTAGCTGTAATAATCTATTTCTCTGTCTTCAATGTAATATATATTCTTATTTAGTCAACAATCATTACGCTCCTTAGTGCCACCAAAGGCGACAAGATAATGCAAATATTGCAATCAAGTCGAATTCTCGGTATCCGGTTTTCAACAGATCTTTGCGTGTAAGAGCAGCCTGACTACAAAAAAAAAAAAAGTTTTCGGTCTATATTTTTGTCTGCATTTGTGTCTGCATCACGATTATCTCGTGAACAAATGCGATTTTGTTTTTGTTTTGTTTTGTAAGGTTTCGGCTTATGACTATTTAGCGACTAGGCGATAACCGAAAAACTTGGTATTCAACAGACATCAGCGCCAAAACGGCTCTGACAATTACGATGAAACTTGCCTAAATTCTTCTCCTAAATGCCCTATAACTCTTCATAGATATATATTACATCGCTAACAAAAATCCGGAAAAAAAGGTTATGATGAAGAGCAATTTCATTGGCATATTTTATGAGCAATTCAGCATAATCACTTGACAAGAAATTAAATTCGCAACAAAACTAAATCGTAGCAATATTATCAAAGATAGGGCGAATTGGACATTGTTTCCACCATTTTTAAAATATTCTGCATATGTTTCTCAAAACTTCACTTTTCTTTTTTTAGTTTTTCGAATACCTCAAAAAATATTCATCTCGCGAAATATTCAAGATGCTCCATTGAAAAATAATGAAAATGTCTACAAAGATGAATTAAAAAAAAAAATCTTAATCTGACCAATATTAGCAAAGATACAACAAACAATTTTTGTATTGGATTTCGCAATCGAAACGGTAAGGCAATTTGCGTGAGTGGAAACACCATTTTTTTTTCTATTTGAGCACCTTGGAATACATTATGATGCTAAAAGATTGTATTTGAGCACCATGGAATATATCATAATGCTAAAAGATTGTACTAGAGCACCATGGAATACCTTATGATGCTAAAAGATTGAAAAGTTTAATATAAAAAGTTCCCGTATTTCAATATAAAAATATAGTAAAGCAACATCAGCTAGATAAAACATTCTAAAGAATATAGATTTCGAAGTTAAAAATAAATATTAAAAAATTGAAAAAACTTTCACAAAATTAGAAGTATTGTTCTTTTTCTTCTGCAAAAAGAAAAAAAACATTTTTTATTAAAAAAAAAAAATGTATTTTTTTCTTTGCTCCAAAATCCACATCCTGTATTTTTTCAGGAATTCAGTGCTCTGATTGCAGTTATGATAAATCTCCGAAAATCAATATTTAACTTTGCGAAATCGGTAATGATATTATTTGGATTAATATTCCGCTGAAGGAATGAAAGAGAATATTATTTAGGCGAAACGAGACCATGAAATCCGGTAGTCAAGAGAGAGATCGTTTGATGGTTAAGTGTAAAATTTAAGAACTTGATAGTTTTATGAAGACTTAAAACCGTAAAGGGCTAGGGCTCATAAAACAGACGAGGGAATGAGATAGGAAAGGCTCCAGTCTAGGAAGAGTTTAAATATCACGATGTATGTTTCAGAATGTAATTTAATTGTTTGTTGTTCTAGTTTCTAAGCGGCTTATACATTCGTAAGCTGCTATTTCTTATTGAACAAACGTAAAGTTGGCGAAGCTTTCTTTTTTTTTTTTTTGGACCATTTTAAAATTTTCAACCACATTTCGGGAAATAAGGCAACGAAAAAATGAATATGTTAGAATATGAAAGTATGTCTATTAATAAAAATAGTATGTATACTGCGGACCAAGCAAAAAGTAAAACATTTTCGTGGATTCAGTAAGAGTGGGGAGGTTGATTTTAGCTGTACAGATGCTTCCATTGTATTTTTTTCAAATGTCACATTACATAGAGAAGGTCCTTTTGACAGCTTTGGAACATTATTAAAGGAAAGGTAAAACCCTCACAACAAATTCCTCCAATTCAAAATCCTTTTCAAATCTTAAAATGTCCAAATTTTACCAAAATATAAATGTCCATATTGATCATTAATTGAAGTTTCTCTAGCAACATCGACTGAGTGGCGGGCTCTTTTTAGAGAATCATGGCCTCCAACTCCTACCCCCACCCTCCCGTCATCTCATTACTATTTTTTATTAAGTCATCAGTTAGCACGTCGCTGATACAGTAGCTCTTCTCCGTAAATCATAAACCAACATCACACCTAGGTTATAACCTAACACCTGAATCAGAACGTAGCTGTTTTCAGTAAATCATTGAATTATGAGATTGAGCAAGTTGCTCTTTGCGGTGAGCGTGTCATCCCGATCTGATCCATGGAAAGAGTGGTTTCGCGCGTTTATAAAAAAAATGTTTGCCCGATAAAGGTAATAAGACTCCATATATAATCTCAGTGCCTACATCTTGTCCTCTTTGCTATTTGAGGTAATACCTTTGAAGACGAGGCTATATTCAGGGAACCGGTTTTCCTTACAAACACAGAAGAGACCTCGTTACGGGGACTTATGCAAATGCCACTATCAACCTCCAATTTGTGAGTCCCACTCGTTCCTTTTGTGACGAATTCAACGACACCAATCGCCTTGCGGGTTACCACTGCCTCTGCGGTGAACCTGTTAGCAAACTACCACCAACTGCTCAAATTATATAACGCACAGCACGCTCAATTGTAATTAAACTCCATCATGACGTTCACTAGAACCATGAATAGACTATTCGTATTCAATATTAGTATCAAAGCTACTAGAGAACCTAAGTAGGCCTTAATGAGGAATTTGGTAGACCCAATAAGGTATTTGATGATCAATAGTTATAAACAAATACTAACCGGTTCGAACTGCCCTCTACATTATCATTTGGTTTACTACATATTTATATAGGTTTTCATAATTCCTGAGGCCTCTACCAAACCCTTTGTTGGGTTGGAAGAGAAAATGGCAGTTAGAAGTTAACCATATCACCTCGGTGTATAAGAAACAGTACGTCTTTACTCAGACTGAACCCACTATTTGTAGTGGTGTTGGTCAGGTTTAATAATGGTTTATAATCTTTAACAGCTCAGTCGACTAAGTCAGCTCTTATACCAAATCCTTCATTTATTTGCTAGTGCATACAAATATATAAAATATTTTATAAACATGTAATAGAATGTGTATGGTCTTCATACATTAATATATTGTTTGGTGCTATCTTTATCGCAATATCAAAAAAATCTAAGTCATCGAAAGAGGGAAGAGACAATCCAGGAGGAGGCCTTCGCTAAAGCATCGAAAATTAGCAAGCAACCACTGTTGCTACCACTATCAAGAAAATGATTCGTTTACCTTCAAAATGAATATTATAGGAAAAAAATTAATAAAACATAAAATGCGTTAAGGACGAAAAAAAGAAAACACTGATTCTAACACTCTCTGTAACAGATTCCACACGAAAAATAAGGAAAGGAATGAAAAAATAATTATGATTATAATGAATGATGATCCTAGTCGATGACTTAATATTTGGAACATTAAAAATTAAAAATTATACATCATTAAATGAATACTTCTGATTACTCATAAACTTAATATACTGTAAACATTCCTTATCCATTTATTTAAAATTTTATTATACGAAATAATGGTAATTCGACTTTCCGAGGACTTCGTCACCCTCACTATTCATCTCTAAAATTTATTTAATTTAAATAATTCCTTTTTTTAGCTGAGTAAAATTAATGACGAATGAATGATTTACATTAAATTATAACACAAATAAAATATACTCACAGGTGTCAAAAGAAAAAGCTCCATAAATAAATACCTGAAAAAAAAAGAAGATAAAACAAGGTTAAAATGAGATTAAACTGGTTATACTATAGTACTATAATGACAAAATATAAATATAATATAAATTATTTGAATATTTATATATTTTGAATATTTGAACCTAACTATAAAACAACAATTGAGAATTATTAGTTGTTTTTTTTTTCATATTCCTACATACTTAGCCATTCGGTCATTATCCAGCCCGTACTGGTTATAAATTTTGTCATAGATGTCCGCTAGCCCGAACGTCGGTTACATGGTCATATGTCCATGACTCCAATATCATGATCAAACACGCAGGCTGGGACTACTAACACATAAAAGTAATCCTGAATAATTAGTAGTCCGGAACAACTAACAATGCAAGTTACTAGAGATAATCGTCGCAAATAGTCCTACATTAAAACACTATAACCCAAATGCTAAGCGACAATGATTCATAAATGAAAATCATATTTTTTTTTGTAGTAGTCAATAAATAACATCCATTCATGATAAATCCAAATTATATAAAGGAAAGGTTAAATAAAAATAAATATTACTTTCTGGGAGATATATTTTACAAATTTTCAATTCCCTTTATTTTTTAAAAATTACTTACACTGGTCAATCGACAGCAAATAAACAGTTCAATATTATTTTATTGAATTGATTCTTGTAACACAATGTTCGTTTTTTATAAATTGCAATAAATTATAAAAAAAAAACGTTAATAGGTATTTCATCTACAAGTATATAATAATATATCTGATATATCATAATATATCTGAAATTATTTCTAGGCAATACATATTAAAGATGTATTTAAAATATCAATACAAAACAGCAGAAGAAGGATAAAAACCGGTAAAAAATCAGCAGTATTTTATTAAACTGACCCTTGTAACAAAATGTTAGTTTTTTATTAATATTTCTGAAAAAAACTAAAATAGTTAATTTTTTAATAATATAACTGAAATGATTTTTAGGCAATACATATTCAAGATGTATTTTAAACAACTATGTTTGAAATATAAACTAAAAAAACAGCATAACCAGGTTAAAAATTAGCAGTATTTTATTGAATTGATGCTTGTAACAAAATGCTAGTTTTTTTAAAAAATATATCTGAAATTTTTTAAATAAAATTCGATTCTACCTCAAAGTATTGAAGTAACAGATCTGAAATGATTTCTAGGTAATAGGTACTTAAGGTGTATTTTAAACAAATATATTTCAAATATCAATTTAAAATAGAAAAAAAAAAATTGCTGGGATATTATTGGAAGATTCTAAAACAAACTCTCAAGTCTCAGAAAGTACCAGTAAATAACTAACCTGTCAACGTTTCGCCAATTCAGGCATAAAAAGATAAGATAAAAAAAATATAAATCAAAGATGGCAGGTTAATTCCAAGTGTGACCTACACGACACTTAACACTAATTTAAAACTTTTTCAGTTTCTCCCATTTAAGTTTTATTACATAAGCAAGAGTTTGTATTGTAAATAAATTACTAACTAATGCATAAGTGCACACAGAAAATTTATGCTTACTCACCATGCTATTAACAGGAATAAATACAACTCAAACTGTGGCCTGCATAACATAGAAATTCAACTCATATCGACAATACATTTTCATTAGGGATTGATGTCAACTGATTACTTTTTCAGTAGTATCAGCACAATATCTGCTCACTTGTTGGGCACAAAACATACAACACAAATTGAAGCATTCCAAATAATGTAATTAACCACAATTTTATATTTTGTATGCCGAATAAATACTATAATAAAATAACAACAACAATTATGACAAACAGTTTTTACTTCCTTGAACGAAATAAAGGAAGTATTGTAATCGCGAAAATTTTCGAATTTCAGATTTCGACGGAAATATCCATTTTGACCATCCCTGAATCCATTTTGACTAGTTTCGTCGTGGCGTCTGTACCTACGTACGTTTGTACGTTCGTATTTCGCATAACTCAAAAACGGTTAGCTACAATTTTTGTATATATGTATCTGTAAAAGTTACAATTTTGTATTTAGAATTGTTGTAAAATCGAGTTCTGAACCTCCCTTTTTGGTCACTGGTTGATTACCGGAAGTGGTACTTTACTTGAAGGTCATGATTGATTTCCATCAAAAATTATATTAAAATATTATACAAAACTTCTCAAATTTAGTATTTATAATTTATATATTGATTTAAATAACATACTAGATTTTGGTCTAAATTGGAAAACCGGAAGCGGTAGTTTACTTGAAGGTCATATTAGACTTTCATCAAAAATTATATTAAAGTATAATGTAAAACATCTCAAATTTGGTAGATAGGACTTTTATATCGATATAAATGTATTTAATAGATTTTGGTTGAAATTCGTGAGCCGAAAAATGGTACTTTACTTGAAGGTCATACTAAGCTTACATCAAAAATTATATTTAAATTAAAAGAGAAATCATATGTTTCAGTAATAAAAGTTAGTAATGCAATTTGGTTTCCAATCTAATTAGACATTTTTATTACTTGTTTTAAGTGTTAAAATATAATGATAAAATACTGGTTTTCCTCCCCATTTTTTATTGTTTCATTGTTGTCACGGAACATGTAGAAATATCCTATTTCAACAATATCCTATATTTCAAATGTATTATTTTTCATTAAATTTCAAAAACACTTTTCCAAAACCAATTTTGTGTTCGACACTACTCCCAAAACAGTAATGGGTTTTGCACACTTACCAGGCTGCCGAGTACCGGTGCTAATTGCCACAACTATTGGTAAAAACCGGCTGCCGGGCAGAAAACGGGAAAGTGTGCTAAGTGTCGACCCGCGGTATTTCGGACCGCTACTACTTTTCCGATAAATATGAATTATTACGATGCTAATACGAGTTCGTCGTACAAGCTAATGGGCACTAACAAGAACGGAAACTAAAATAATTAGTTAAAAGGGGGCAATCAGCCATTATGGTTTAATACAGTGGTGGGTTCGGATAGGTGAAGGTAGCGCTCTCCTAAAGCCCTTAAATTTACTGAACAAAATGAAAAGCTCCCCTGAGGCAACTAAAATCCATCTCCACGACAGCCTAATAAATTCTAGCCTGCTTTAGGGCGACGGGGAAGGCTTTGAGGTATTTATAAATAGCGGCGGAGCGATACGCATCGGCTACGCTTCATCATCTACGGGTACGCTTCTCTGAAAGCCAATGTGAGGTGTGCCAAGGGGTTGGAACGATTCATACTCCCTCTTCCTTTGGGAGCTGAGGAAGTATTATATTAAATCAGGAATTGAAGATATCGTAGAACTCGAGTTGTGTATGGGAGTATATCATTAAGGTAGTTTAATAAATAAGTACTTCGAAACATATTACTAATAGTTCGGAAATTAAAACATTTATTGATTTTGATCGTCCACAAGGCTAAAATTTCCTTACAATGAAATTAAAAAAAAAAAATTCCTCGAAATGTATCAAGAGTAGGTTGGTACGATTGATCATTTAGCATTCAGTATCGAAGCCTTAGAGGACGGAGCTCCCACAAGAGCAAATTCTTACGCCCCGTCCCCAATATTCAAAGGCATTTCCCATCAGTATATTGAAATTTCTCTATACAACTTTCATGCAATTTTCTGAATATATTATACGATAATATGTTTCTGCATAGGCAACAGCTTCTTAACCTTTTCAAAGAAGGCAAAGCTATTTAAGAGAGCTCCCTTCTTCGGCCCCCTTATTTATGCAGAGCGTGAGTGTACCCAGAATTTTAAGTACAATTTCCAACATTATTGGAAGGTTGTATTCGTTGTAAAGAGATGGTTTGAAAATAGCTTGAAGGCATTTATGGTGAGTTGAAAATGAGGATGAAATATTTAGAAATTCTAAAATGCCCTGTCGCGGTTTTTAAATATCTTCGTCGAACGATTAAGGAACTTGAAATTTGCTCACCAAGTATTGGGTTGTCCGGAAATTAATGCAGGTTTATGATTTTAAAATAAAGCAAATAAAAAAAATGATACGGAACTATTTTGATATCTTTCTGCGAACGTGTTGGTAACATTTCCATTCCCTCTGAATAAAATGTTGAATCGCTATTATCAACAAATTCTAAAAATGCAATTTCTAACGAAGTTTGATCAATACAACTTTACCTTTAAAAAAATCGGCCCAGATGTCTAAAAAATGGTAGCTTATGGGCGAGAGGTCTGGAGAGTAGGACGGATGAGGCAGAGTCCTGTTTCGCCAAAGAAGTGGAGAGCAAACTTCATAACAAAGATTTTTTGGCGGTCGCTTAATGCAGGAGGAAGCCAAGTTTCAAGCTTTTTTTACCTTTCTGATTGAGTTGAGGTGGTCAGCGACGTTCGATTTGCTAACTGAAAGTTTCTCTGCAGTATTCGAACAGTTGTTCTAGAGTTTTCTTCGATCAAGGATCGCAGAACATTGTCATCAAGAAAAGAAATCCTTCCACGACCATCTTTGTCTTCAAGGCTGAAGTCTCGCACTTGAAATTTTTTAAAACATTGTTGAACGGTTTACTCACTCACACTGCCATCTCCCCTGATTTCATTAATGTTTCTGGCCGTTTGGACTCCGTTCCGACCAAGTTCAAACTCGTAAACGAAATTATGCGAAAAACACTTATGTGACATCTTATTAAAGACTGAATTATTTTCAACTGGTGAAATGCTACAGAAGATAAAAACATTTTTGTTGGGAAGAGGATTAATAAGTGTTGACACCCATACAAAAGAATGATCCCTCAAACATATACAGTTTGTTATATAGAGGGTTAATATAAAGAAAACATGAAATCCTGCATTATTTTCCGGACAACACAATAATTATCAAGATTATAGATAGCTATTTCGTTATTCTGATCTGATCGGTTTTTCTACAAAACGATTTGGTAACTTCACTGTCTATATATAAATATAGATCCTTCACATTCACAGATACATATGTGGAAAAAGAGATAAGGCCAATAAAATAATTTACAAAATTTTCCCATATTTTAACAAAAAAATCTGAATTAAGCCCCCAAAACAAACCTCTCCTATACAAATCAGTAATCCGAGCTTACCTAAATTACATAGATCCGAAACTTAGATTGCCTATACCTCTCACCCATGTGGTGTTCAAATTGTACAAATAATTATAAAAAATTCGAATGAAATCTAAACTTATCCATGCGAACTTCCCACTATCCAACAAACTGAAACATATTTAAGAAAAACAACATATTCTGGAAATCCATTAATAAAATAAACTGGTAATTACAAATCTTCTCTTTAATGTTGTAGCTACCGTAACTTGGGACTACATGGACCCTGTAGGTGGTAATATTTGGACCCACCAAAAATATAGATATAATTGACAGCATCAAGAACAGAGAGTATCAGGGACTTGAGGCACGATATCAGGGGCGTAAATAGCAGGTGGGAAATGCCAAAGGCTTCGGATTGGCTTTTATTACAACAAAATACATTATCAAATTATATTAAATGTAGTGATACGAGTACAACTAATAACTAAAATCGTATAATGAATTACTGATAAAAAACTTTACATACAGACATTAAAAAAAAACCTTTAAGAATTCTTTTGGTTGATTATTTTCAATCGAACGCATTTGTAATCGTCTTAATATTAAATATAATCGTCTGTCCACCATACTTCGTCATCGATTTTTATCCGAGACTATTAGATAGATTTTCAAGAGTCACAGGTCAACCCAGGATGATCCTCGGAACTCGACATTACCATCCGCCGTTTTTTTTTCAAAATAGTGACCAATTAGAGGTTTAATAGGCCAATTACCTGGCGATTTATAAAGATACAGGAAAAATGCACAGCGTTTTGGAAACAGCATATCAAGGTATTAAAAAAAAAGTAAACTAATTATACCTGAAGAAATTATTCATAAAACTATTTTGAAATATTTTTTCTTGCCGATCTCTAAATGAAATGGATAGATTCACAATGCATTAACAGAAAAACAATGAAGATAAGCCGACAACAAAAACAAGTCTGATCAAGCCATTCAATCCCAAGTTTTGCAGATACTGGGATGCTTTCTCAATATAAAGGGAAGCGAAGATAGGGAAATTGAAAAGAGGAAAAAACACTGATAGGATACGTTTAACGCGGGATAGTTTCCTCCTACGATGCACTTCCAGTGATAGCGTCCCCGGGGTGCTTTTCCAGGACTGGAAGAATCCCGGGATGGAGGTTAATGGATGGGGAAAGAAATCTAGATTGTTTTTCCCGAGATGAGCCGGCTAAGAGATACCAGAAGATAAAGAAAAGTGAAAAACCTTTGGCTGATACAGTGAGGGGGGGGGAGGACATTGATCGATGGAAATTAATCGAACTAAGGCCCTCCGAGGAGGCATGCTTAATCAGTGGCTAATCTCAACCACTGCCTCAGCTCTTTCTTAGCCAATAGCAAACTGCTGACTTCCGCGACCTCTTTAGTCAGTTCTAGTGGCTTCGGGAGGGAGGGAGAGGGGAGTTGACGTCACCGGGGTAATTGGGGCAGTTTGATATTATCCCCGTTCATTGTACTTTGATTTGTAAATTAATTAATAGCTGATAAATTCTCTGTCTTCCGACTGAAATAAACTTATATATATATATATATATATATATATATATATATATATATATATATATATATATATATATATATTATATATATCAGATAATTCCATAAGTAATGTCGGTTATTAAAAATCTATCTGTTTATGTTGATATTACTAATCCCTCCTTTACAATTGTGTTTAAATATTTTGTTTATCACAGCATTACACACTCATCTATTTATCATGTTTTTGTAGGAGAAAGTCTGTGCTGAAATTTCAATTAAAATGGATCTCCCCAAAACCACTTACGCCATCTTATGCTTTGGGAATTCGATAAAAGAGAAAATGCTACTTCAACTTATCGGAAACTTGCAGAAATATATAGAGAAAATGTCATTAGTGAGCGGCAAGTGTAGATAGAGGTGGTTTGAAAAGTTTTGAGCGGGAAACCGCAAACTTGAAGGCGAGGCTCGGACAGGTCGACCAATAGAGCTTGACGACGAACTCCTGCAGGCCACTGTTGTAACAGCTGAAGAATTAGCAGAAAAACATGGATCGACACATTCTACCTTCCACCGTCATTTGCCATCAGATCCATTTAAACTGAAATTTCAGCATAGACTAACTAACTTTCTCCAACAAAAACAAGATAAATAGAAGAGTATGTAATGCTATAATAAACAAAATATGTAAAGCAAGGATTAGTAATACCAATATAAACAAATGCTATAATAAACAAAATATGTAATATCAATATAAACCGGCAGTTTTTTAAAAACTGAATTGATTTTGTATTTCAATATTTTTCATTTCTCTCTTTTTTTTTAAGTATACAAATTTTCCAATCCAATAATAAATTATGTAATAATAATTACTAATTTTACCCAACTAATGAATAGGTACCAAATAAATTGACACCTAATTCAATTCACTAACTTAAAATGATTCACTTATACTATTAATAAAATGATCATCCACAGATGTATAAATTTCCCGTATAACGTAGCCACAGTAAAATTAAAAAAAAAAAAAAAACAACAATTAAATATTCATCCAAAATCTTCTTCACGTTTAGAATATTGTTCCCTCATCACTGAATATCTTATAAGACCTCTGAAAACATTAACGTCCTCCATAGAGTGCTGCTCAACAAGTCATTCCCATACCATATTAGTCCCATTCATTATATTTATTTAATTTTTTTTTAATAACGCACAGATTTACAGAGCATCTAATACGTAATTCGATCTCGTTACCAACCGTGGATATTGATGAAACTGGTAAGATTATGAAAATCTTATCCCCTGACAAATGTTATTGATTTCATTTACTGAGAAGAAAACGACTCAACAACTGCCCTACATGGAGGATACATCCTACATGGAGGACTGACTGATACCTGGAAACTCAACAATTCATAGTCCCTTCTCTTGTATTATGTATGTAGTTGAATGGTAGTTGCCGGGCGCCGAATTGTTTGATGATTGCAATAATCTGACTCTCAAAACTTTTGCATTAATATTTAACTCAACGAAATAAATAATTTCTCTATGTCTTGAAATGTATTAAATATAATTTCTGAGCAGACTTAAAGACAGTTTAAAATTACACATCGATTAGCATAGAACACGTTCCGAAATAGATAGTTATACGCGTAAAAAATTTTATCTGTTGTTCGCATGTTTTATTCCTGAGGATCATCTAGCCTCTAAAAAAGGTGTACCCTTGTCCATCATTCGGTCGCAGGATTAACCTGATGCGAGCGAGCTGTTTACATCATCTCCTAGTATAATGATCGTTCAAGAAACAGTAATTCGTTTCCAAGTCATTCATGAGCGGTACATAGAAGTACAGGTTTTAATATAGACATAGCGGCGGTGGGGTACAGAGGGTGCGCCTGCCTATTCAACTTAACTTGGCATAAATAAAAACGTAAGTAGGAGTTCAGTTATAATCAGAAAATTGAAGACGATTTTTAAGAAATTCGATTTTTCCCGTGTCCGTATCGGCCGAACAATTCTGGCAAAGTTAGTCATCTTATTCATTCAAATATTGTATAACGACAACGGAATTATTTTATTAACAAGAAAAATCAAATGAAACTTTAGGTGGATAAGTTATAGAAATACCTAAAATTACAGGATCCACTTCGCAAGAGAAATTCAAAGACTTCCAACCCTTTATCAAGGACGGGAACAATGCCATGTTGAATGAAAGGGAGCTCATCGATCCGAAAGATTTTCATGAGTTTCAAAGTAAAAAACATTCTCTTGGAAGTTCTGCATGCAGCACAGGCATGGAAAATATGCAAAGGAAATAGGAACAAAAAAACTAAAAAGAAAAAAGGGAAAGAAAATAGGTGAGACCAGAAAAGACGTTAATGATTGCCGGTTCAGTTTTAATTCTCACTAAGAGCGAGCAGAGGGAGCGAGGCCTTATAATCTGGAGAATCCTTTGTACGCTGAGACTCCCTCCCGCACCATTCTCTTTCAAGAGGGAGGCCTCTTGAGCCGTCGCTTCTTTCATTATGTCTATAGAGCTCGGTCAAAGGGGTCCTAAACCAAACACCTCCTTTCACCGGAGCGGATACATTTCGAAAAATCCTACCTTTTTCCAACGGCACTTATTATAACGAGCCGGTTTTTCTTAACACTTTCCCTAATGAGGAGTATCTCCTCCAGGAAATTTTCCCAAGAAAAAAATATCAATTTCATTGCTGGATCATAAGTATCCTCGAAACGGTGTAATTGACACTGAGAATTTTTTTTTCTGTTATTACTCAGATATTCTACACCGTAGATGCAATCTCAGATTATCTCAATATAACAATTTATTTTAGTTGTGTATTGGATAGTTCATCGTAGCAATTAATTTATGAGAGAACGCCTACGTTTTGAACTACACTTCTTCAGTACACAGATCACACAGAAATCATGGCATTATGTAAAGTGAAAGTATATAAAAAAATAAAGTAAATAAGAGTAATATACAAAACATAAAGCTTACATTTGACTGGTTAAACTGAATACCGAACATAAGAAATAATAAAGAAAAACAATACTAGAAAAAAGTCGGAAAAATAAGCTAAATATATAAATATAACAAAACACAGGAGTAAAAATAGCAAATAAGATAAAATTGATTATTACCTATGATCTATAACCAATTGAAAAAGCGCGATAAGTAAAATATGTGCGATCTGCACTGTAGTAACAATCTCAATAGAACAATATTTTAATTATGTATAGGATAATTTACCGTATGTATATTAATTTACGAGACTATGACCAGCGTAATGGTGTTAATTTAAAAAAAAAAATGTGAACAAGTATTTAATGAATGCCAAAGTTTTGACACCCATAGTAAACCTCCTTCAGGGCTCCATAGAAGATATATTGTACTATATATATTAATATATTGTACAGCTGAACCCAAGTTTGTAGCATTGTAGGATTGAATTTGTAGCAATCACCTTCTCAAGTGCATGCCCGTTTGGAAATTCTATGTGAATACCTCTGCTTCCACTAGCATTTTCGGCTGAACCATCCGTATTCATTCCGGTCCACAAATTTTTTGGGTAGATCAAGTTCATACATTCGAGTGCTCGAGCTCTAATTTCTAATTCATCCTGGTCGCTTTTCTTTCTAATTCTCGGAATAGATGTAAAGATGGAGAGTCTGCGAGGACATGACCAATGGGGAAAGAGGGGAGGGAGAGTCGTCTGCTGCCTTCTTTATTTCGGGATGAATTTCTGCTAACTGAAATTCTGCTTTCATTGAGCGCATTTTATGTAGAAAGCTTTATCTTTTGATTCGGTTTCGTATCCTTTGACCTACACGATCCTTCAGTGAATGGTTAGGAATGCATTTTGCTTTTGATTCTAAATAAGGCATTTTTATATCCCTCCTATCCTCCAGTCTGAGAAGGCCCATAATAGACACCATTCTATTTACCGAAGTAGATTTTAGACTCCGGTAATTATCCTAAGTTCCTGATTTTGGACTACAGAGGCCTTTTGGAAATTGGAGTTTGCTGCAATTCCCCAACTGGTTATCACATACTCGAACGTGGACCTAATGTATCCAGTGTAAAGAGATTTCAGGGTCTTATGATCTGCTTCCCAATTTGAGCAGCATAACATCCTCATAAGGTTTGGGTTTTTGTTGCCTTCACGATACACTTATGAATATGGCTTTTTCAAGTCGATCTGGAGTCTAAGTTGATTCCATGGTAGTTGGGTGAGTCATCCTTCGTAATCAATCTTGTACCTAGCTATCATTATCGTTCAATCATTTTTGTTCGACTGCCCTAAAACGCTGCAGTGACCTTATGTATAACTGATCACCGCTGGACAGGTGAGCTGAACGACAAAGGCTCAGACAAGCGAATGGCCTGAGTCAATAATGAACGACGGGCATTACAGGCTATTCAGGAATCGTAAGATTAAAGACATGTTTAAAACATTCATTTGTAGTTGTCATGTCAATCTTAAGAGGACGGAAAACAAAGGCAAAGTACCGCAATACGTGCCGATCAATACACGTCACTATTTACCATGACGAAAAGGAAATATGGGACGTGTGTGACCGTCGTCACATTCAATGTTATAACAAAACATGAGAAATATATTTTTGAATTAAATTCCTTTAATTGTATATAGATGACGGAAACATAAATAATTGCTACAATCTCAGCCTACTTAATAAGTCTATTATAGACAGAATAATTATATAATAATAATATTAAAGACATTTTTTTTTTCTTTTCAATTTCTCTATTCACAAATATGCGCTTTAATTATATTTTCTATTTTTTATTCTCCATATAGGATTATTTTTTCGTCCTTTCGAATTGAGGATCTTTAATTTCAATTATAATATAGAATTATACATACAATCAAAAATTAAAAAAAAAATATACGTATAAAAATAAGTCATAAATTAAGACAAAAAACTCACACATTTATTAGGGTATAAATAAGTACCTAATATTAAACTACAATTCAAAACAAATGATGAGCGCCAGCGCCATAAAAATAATAAGTCATTCATATAATTGTATATCATAAACAGAAAAAGCGATAAATATTAGAATACATCGTAGTAGATGCAGTAAAATGAGAATATACTAGGGTCAGAAAGAAAGGGATTTGAAAAAAATTAAGGCGAACAAATAACTCACGAACATTTTATGTGAATTATTTTACTAATTCTCCAAACAAATGTTTACACGTACGTTTGAGTTTGTTGTTTTCATTATTTTATTATCTTTTAATATATGTGGTGCAGACGTTTAGACTTACGACTATTGTCCTCTAATGTAGCGAATTGTATTATTTGCCAATAAAATAAATTTTTACTTAATAAAATAAAATTGTTTAAATCGTGTCCCCCATGTTGAATTGTAAAAACAGCTTTGACATGAAAATTATATTAGTTTTAATATTGGTTATAAAATTATAAAGTTATAAAATTATATTGGTTATAAACCCTTTCAGCGATTCGGGATGGCTTTGACTATTCTTCTCTTTTATTAACGGTTTTGTTCTTTTTTCCGAATTCTCCTCCTATTTTTTGTAACATAAATAATCCACTGGGTTTAAGTAACTGACTATTCTATTTAATAAAATACTAATCCATGAATATCTTTACGATACCATTCCGTGGATTTACGATGAACACCAAGTATAGACATCAAAAACATTGCTTAGGATCTTGCTCTGAACAACCCTTCAGCAATTTATTCACTCCAGTTAAATTAAGATGGCTGAACAGCACATAGTTCTTCATAGTTCTAGCCTTCCATTAGTTTTCCTTAGCTCTTTATACGTTTTATTATAAAAGCTAATGCCCCTTTTAAGCAGTCTGCCTCCTCGCTTGGTTTCTTCTTAAGCGTTTTTTAATGACTTGCGGCAGTTCTCATGAAACTTCATGTTTTAATGGTTAAGTTGGTAATGCCGTAAGCAGTCAAAGTTGATCCTCTCCTCAGTCTTGGCCCAACACGTTGAGGCCGACATCGTTTACTTTCCCGGACCACTTTTATATTAAACCAGCTGTGCCCCAAGGTTTCACGCGTTATACATTTGGATTAAGCTTTAAGATACAAATAATCTATAACATAATGTTCAGTACCATTTGATGCAGACATCTTCAACGAACAGGGTACAACATCGCAACATTATTTTATTAACGGCAATAATAAAGTTTCATTTAAATAAGTTTCGTGTTTTTCCTAAACCAATTCGGGGTCGGTCGCTGAGTAATGACGAATTTAATCTTGGATTTAAATTATTCCGAGACTATTTCGCGATAAAAAATAATGTGTATCCTGTTTTCTCTGAGCCACTATCATGTTATATCCGAACCTACCACTTTATTTATAAATTGACGTGTATGATAAGTAAAGCACAAAGCCTAATTCCTGGCCCAGAAATTGATTGTCAGTTGATTTGCGTTTCTTTTTTCTTCTTTTTATACTTTCCATCATTCTTCAGCCTCTCAGCAAATAGAAACCTCCAACTACCACACCATACCCTGTTGATCTCTCAGACTCATTTTATGTTTCTGAACGATTCCAGAAATTTTTAAGTAGTAAATTGTATATGAGGTACATTGTATTCTAAGATCTCCATTCAGTTGCACGTGCATCCACAATACATTTTGTTACTTTCAAACCCTTTCAGTGTTCATTAGCTTTTTACAGATTCGTTCATTACTAAGCCCAATAACTTTACAAACCCATCCCAACCGTTGCGATGTTACCGCCTCAATTATTTATTTATATTTATTTTTTATAACCTCATTAAATTGTACAGCATTTTGAATCAAAACTAGGTCAAAGCCAATGCTACGAGAGAAACTAACGCGATAAGGTTGTACCATAGCGAACAAGCTCATGCTCCGGCTTTCTTCTATTCCGATATTCCCAGGGCAATCCGGAAATTGGAAAACCAAAACTAATCTTTAACAGAGGCGGGAGATGGTACGTCATTTCCGACCGACAGTTCCGGAATTGGAACCTCGATTACGTCAGAGGGCTCAAGTTCTAAATCGCAACTACTCTGCCATTATTAACTACGGATTGAGTCAAACTAATGTCTCTACTCTCTTGAGCGTAATTGGTTCTGGATTACATTAATGCCCTGGGCCCGCAAAGCTACGGCTTATGTTTTATGATAAAGTGCATTAATTTTGGAAGTAAACTTGAGCCATTAGCGTTAGGCGCCTAGACCAAATTAATTTTCATAGTCGAGGATTCTATGAGGAGAATTGGAAAGCGTTAGAGGCTCCCTGTTGGGCTAGAACACTAAAAATAAATGAGGTACCGTAAGGATGGGAAGCGACGGCCGTAACTATTAAGGTTAAGACCACTTATTTTGGAATGGCTGAGATGAAGATGGGTACATTGGAGGTTAAAATTAGTGGTGTCCATACGAAAACGAAAAAAAATATACAAAATTATTTTCTTTACGAGGCAAATATTTATTTCCAAATAGTATTGAGAGACATAGCGTAAATTATACAAATAAATATGTCAAACTTTTCATGTCTGACAGAATCGAAAATAAATTTCCTACTGAAGTCATAATGGAACCTAGGTCCTGATTCTTAGAAAACCTCATTACTCTGCTTTTAAACTTCTTCCAAGTATATAATATAAATTGTCTTATAAAACTTACCTTAATACAGTCCAGAGGAAATATAAATTTTACCTAACAAAAGATCAGGTAAACGATTTTTTTTTTGGACTTGCATATATGATACATGGGAAAACCGAGTTTTCCAACAAAATTTCCTTTGAGAGAAATTTCTGTGGCCTAAAAACCTCAACATTTTTTCGTTTTTTATCCTATAGCATGAAAACCATACATTTTTTTAGAAACATCAACCTATACTAAATTAAAGAAGAGTAAATTCCTTACACTTTTGTGCTCTATAATTTTCTTAATACGGAGGATGCTTCTAAACGATGGTTTAGGAGTAAGTTTGAAACATCGAAAGGAAAATATCGATATTCGATATATCGATATATCGCAAAACCCAAAAAAAATCGCAAAAAAATATCGATTTCCACCGATAATCACTAGAAAAATATCGATATATCGAAAGGAAATGGATCAAAAAACAAAGAAAGTGCATCAAATGAGTATTATTCAATACAATTAATATTATAAACTGTGAAGAAGGTTTTAAAATAATATAATGATTATTATTTATAAAACAATATTTTTATTAGCCATGAATCATAATAAAAAAAGATAAAAAAGAATTATACTTCAAAGAAAAAAAAAATTATAACATATTTTTATTTTGAAGACTTTTAGCCATATTTGATATATTATAGTCTTCTAGAAGTTTTTCAATAATAAAACCTTCAAACTTCTCAAATTTTTGTTTATCTTATAACTCTTCCGACTATATTGTGCATTCTCAAAACATTCATCTAAAATCATGTAATTTATTTGATATACATCTCAGTACCATCATCATTTATATAAATCATCAATTTTTCTTTATATAGGATTAATCAACATTATTTGTATGTAAATCTTATCTACTAATTATTGATTGGTAATTAAATATTCTTTATTGTTATATTTACTGGTAAAACTTCAGAATGGTAACCCAAACATGGAGGACATGTAGATTTCTAGGACATTTGTGATTACGAGTCTGGAGTTTTACCGAATAAAGGAAATTGTTAAAATAAAGTACAGTAGAATCTCGATAATTCGTATGGTTAAGGGTTCGAAAGGTAAATATGAATTATCGAGATATCTAAAGTATTGAGATTTCCAATAATCGGCGGTAAAAAATAGGAAATAACAATATTAATACAAAATTGTAAACCGACCGAAATTCATAGAAACGATTCCTCTCTCACTCACTTACCTCTCCTCTTGAAAAGATTAAGAGTTAGCCAGATTTTTTATTTGGAAATTCGAACTATAAGGCGTTTACATGACTCGGAAGACGAAAATAAATACGAATTATCAGAGGACCGGATTGCAGTGTTTTTACACGAAATAAAGGTAGACTTTCAAGAGACCAGAAAATCTATACGAATTACTGGGATATGAATTGCCGAGTTCTACTGTAATATAGTTTAGCATATGGTGTGATCGATATATCGTTGTAAAATATCGATATCATCGGTATATCGGATGTTAAGATATCGATATAATATATCGGTTTTTCAACTCCGATATATCGATATATCGCGTGTCGATATTCCAACTCTATTTAGGAGCATCCGCTCTTGGTCTAATGTGGTTCAATCAAATGGGGAACTGAAAGGGATCTCGGTGGAAAGTCTTGGAGAAGTTGTGAAAATTTGCTGATTCATGTTTTATAAGAATTTCGACTATGTTACCTCGATTTTTTTCCAGTAATTACAAAAAATAAAAAATATATATTTTTTTCTTTTCCTTTTTCCTTATAACTTGAAAACATATATTATTGGAATGAATTCTGACATTCATTTCATAACAAATTGAGAAGAGTAAATTATCTACAATTTAGATTCCGATAATTTTATTGTTTGATAGTTTTTAAGCGAGCGAGGGACGAAATTATAAGACAGAACTTAGAATTTAATTTATTGAGAAAGTGGTTTCGGTGGAAAGTTTTGAAGAGGTTCTAAAATTTAGCTCATTTATGTTTTTGGGGTGCTAATTACAAAATTTAAATTTTATTTTGAATGAAATGTGAAATATAAAAAATGAAATATTTTTTAAAAAATTCAAAAAGCACAGGAAATCTATTTCGACTTTACATCTCATAAATTCCACTCGAGCTCGCTTAACGGTTTAATGGTTTTAAAGTCAAATAGAACAACTTTTTTTTTAATTTACTATTTTTTATACTTCCAGGAAAAAATCGAGGTAATAAAGTTGAAATTTGTAATCAGCACCCCAAAAACCATAAATGAGCAAATTTTCAGAACTTCTCCAAAACTTTCCACCGAGATGTATACGATATTAGTATTTCAATTTATAGCAGATAACAATATTTATTTAGCTGCTCTTGTAATAGATACTGATAGAAGCAAACTTTTTTTTTTAAAACGTTGTAAACTGAAAAAGGGAATATAATTAAATGATTTTAGTCAGTGCATACATTTATTAGTAGCTTGGTGAAAGTTGTAAATTTTAATAAATAATACAAAATAAAGCATGATTTAAGAGAAAAAATATTGTATAGGAGACGATAAAATAGAGACATTTTTTACCTTATGATTTTTTGTTTTTATTATTTATTCTAAAAATATTTTTGCGTGGATGTTTTACTAAAACGTGAGGCACTCCGGACTAGCTGCCACCACCACCCCATACAACCTGGACACTCTTGGCCTAGACCGGACAGCACTGTTGTAAATAATACCAACACAGGGAGGCCCTCCTCCTACCTAGGAAGGGTGGACGGAATGGAAAAGCAATAAAGGGGGGGATATCCAACTCCCACCGCTCATTGTCTAATGGAAATCCATTAGTTCTCCAGCCTGGCCGGGCTCCAGCAATCCTCGCTCTTTTTTATCGATAATTCCGAGGGAGTCAGCTTCTAGGTGGATTGTGGTCGATTGGGAGGGAGGGTCCATTTGTATATCCCGCGGAGGTGGACCCGAAAAGAGGGGGGTCGAAAGTAGTCGAGAAGATAGATTTTGGGTCGGTAATAGAGGCATGATTAAAAAAATAAAAAGGGCAGTTGCTATGTTTATTCAGGAGCTAACTAAGGTACCCTAATTCTCATAGGCAATGGTGAACGGTGGGCATATGCTAATTCAACTAAATTTTCTGACGTCTACTAACTTCTTCTAATATATTTGATGAATAATCATCTATATCCAAGCCTAAGTTCTTCTTTAGGTCGGAGCTGACCCAATGATTTTTATTGAAACAGAGAATTCAGATGAAAAAGGACATTTTAAATTGGATTTTTCGATAATTCAAAAATTATAATATTCATTTACAAATTTATCTATTACATATAACAATTATGACGGCATGTTAATTAGATATGACGCATGTAAGTTTTTGTCGGGTATATTCTGAGCGCTCAATAATCAAGGTAGGTATTAATGTATGTAAGGGTAAGGCCTCGTCCACAATGGAGCACCGCCCTTCGCACCGGAACCAGTGATAATCCCTCCCACCGACCCTAGTACCCTAGGCTCCCGTTCTGTCCACATCGGAGCACCACCACCACCCCTCTCCAAAGTTAGCAGGGACAGTATCTCTCTGCCCCTTCAGGTGAATTTTAGACATCATGTTGGACGGAACATCTTCTGACGAAGATATTGTGCGATATTTAATCTCAGCCAATAATTATCATTTTTACCGAAAAAGAAAAAGGATCGGAGTTCATATTTTACATAGAGGGCGTTATCAATATGGTGGATTCAATCATCTGTACGAGGATTTAAGACGAGATTCTGAAAGATTTTTACGATATCCTAAATATATATATTTAATTAAATTAAATGTTCATTTGATTTATTAAGAAATATTAAGAATTGGTTTATCCAATATGGTTGGAGATCATAATTTTCAAGGAGCTACTTATTCAATTTACCAGTGCCTGTTTGAATTATTTTTAAAGAATTGGAAAACAAATTACAAAACAAAATTCTACAACATATGAACTATTTTAATCAGGAAACAACCATATATCTCTTCACTTGTCTTATTGCTTCCAGTTAGTTTTGTTGAATTAAAATATAATCAATTGATGTTCGTATTGCGTCTGATTGTAGGAGACTATTTGATTAATTTTTTATCTAACTAATGAATAAATAATACATTTTTATCCGATATACGTTAGATGTTTATAATAGATTTATTCATTATTCAACAGATAATCCGTATCATCCATTATCTAATCTTCGTTATTTAAATTATTATCTCATTAAATTTTAAATAATAAATTAATACAAATAACTCACCCTTAAATAATTCATACGTTCACGGGACATACGTAGAAAAACGAATGAAAATTGGCCCGAATAATTGTAATTTAATTATTCGATTTTTTAGTCAATCAACAATCAATGAATAATATATTTGCTTGAGTAGAATCAAAATGACTAAAATGACAACTTGAGCATCAAAATAAAATAATTGTAGCACAAAAATTAAATATTTAAGAGAATATTATTTGCAATTTTATTAGGAAAAATGATGAAAATTTTAATATTTGTAAAGTACAACATTATATGAGCAATTAAACAAATTCAATTATGATTGGTTCTTGTGAAAATGAGATAATATAAAAAGATTTTAATAAATCTCGACGTTCCGAGGCCGGGAGGTGCGAGGATCGAGGGTAAATGAAATGACGGAACAATTCCTTGGCTTGGCTAGGCCAGGGTCGAAATTCGGTGCGCCGGGCGAGGCTTCGTTAGGGCCAGTCCAATAGGAAACAATATGTTTATTGTTTTCATGGTGCGAGACACTAGGGGCGGTGCGCGGGTCGGTGCTCTGTTGTGGACGAGGCCTACGGCGACACGGAGTCGGTGACAAACCAGTCTGCGATTAAGTGATCGTGTTTATTTCTTTTACTATGAGACACATTATATCCCAAAACGAATAAAACTATAAGTACTTATCATCAGTTTTCATAGGCAACTGAACAAAAATTGATACTTCAAATGTCCAAATTTCTAATCCTATTTTGAATTAAACGAAATCCTAAAGTTTGGTCGATAGAAGTGGTTAAGGAGAATAAAGAGGTATCAAATTAGGGACAACATCATGATTTATAAAATAATTCCATTTTAATCCAAAGAGGTTGAGGGATCAGAGTAACATTTAAATTGTGTTCATGGAATAGTTCATCATTTTAATTTTATAGTTTATAAAAAAAAAATTAACGATTCGAATAATAATATTACCAACTAGGAAGGGCCTGTCCCAAAAAGGGTTTTAAAATTTTAAAAGATATTCGACTTTCCACGTTTCAATAAAAAATATGGAAAATAGTCAGCAGCAAACAATATTACGCACAGCACAAACATAATTAATATAATGACAATAAAGATAGTAATAAACCGTATTTTTAAAGTAGATAAAATAGCTTAGTAAATGAAGTTATAAACTTTCATTTTTCTTGTGATTTAGATGAAGAAGCTTAATTAAATTAAAAATAATGGGCTGTAATTTTACTTAACCAACGTTGACTTAATTATTTTACTCCGTTTCGGCTGTACATGCCATCATCAAATACATTGTATTTGGTGGTGCTTAAAAGTGTTTTATTATATTGATCTGTTGATACTCAAGTAGTAAATAGTCGGAGCATGAACAAATCCATACAATAAAACACCATAAAATGTACCTGATGATGGCATGTACAGCCGAAAAGTACTAAAATAATTAAATAAAAGTTTAAGTAAAATTACAGCCCATTATTTTTAATTGTTTTAAACTTTTTTTTACCTTCACTCCCTCTCCCTCTGGAAAAAATGAGAAATAGATAAAAAGAACTAATAAACATTTTTTTTTCGAAACCATTTTCATCTCTTCTTTTGTTATACTTTTTTTATAATGCTCATTTAATGAACATTCATCTAAAATTAAATTCATCTAATATATGCCTACGCAAGCTTTTTATTATATAATTAAAAATACAATTAAAAGATCTTTATTTCATCCTAAAAATTATAAAGGCTGAAATCAAATATTCAGTTTTTTAACACTATTTTACGCAATGATCTTTATTTTTCCACTCATTGATTTTATTTTTTAAATAATTAATTACAAACATTTTTTTCTTTAAACATTTTATGGGCTGAAGGCCTGTGTCAACCCTCTATTCATAGACATCGCCCCACCACCAAGGCCTGGGAGGTGGTAGGGTTCTGTCCCCTTGGTCGACGTGCTCGCCAAGGGAAGGGGCTGGACTCGGCAGTCCAAACCCGTCTCACCTTATTCCTGAACCAGCAGAATGGTTTCTCCCCATTCTCTACAAATTAGTGGGGGGGAGGGAGGCAATGCCAGAATGTGAAAACCCTGCTCACAGCGGACATTTTAATTTCAATGGCCTTGGAATATTCTCGGTTAATGTACGGAATTTTGTAAACATTGTATATTATTCATATAGTACGTGAAAGAAACTTAAAATAAACGGAGGATAAGAAAAAAAAAGGAAATAAACATTTCACTTCTACGAAGCTATCGGGGCATCACTGTGACCAATTGATATGGCGTCGGAAATAAGCACCTCAAATCATTTCCAAATAAAACACATAAGGGTTTAAACAGTTAAATTTATCATGCTTTCATTACAAAACAATGTTCCCATACAAATTAGAACCATACGCTCAGGTTTACGATCAGATAAACATCGGCCTTAAGTAAGCCGTCAGCACGTGCTCTCGTCACTGAAAGAGTTAAAGAAGCAATTATAAAATGTCAGTTGTGAATTCTCGTGATGCTAATTGACTGTCTGGGGTAGGACTGAAAGATATGATTTTTTTAATGATTTTTTTATCTCTATTCACAAAAGATACGATACAATCGGAAATTCAGAAATTTATAGATCTGGAAATATGGAAAACAAGCCTGAACAATACAATTTTTTTTGCTAATTCCATTGTTTGAGAAATTGTCATAACAATAACCGGAGTATCAAGAATAAAATAAAGTGTTTAATAATAATAATAATAATGTGTTCAATAATAAAACACTAATCTTAATTGGTAGAATAAAAAAATGCTAAAGAAATTATAGATTATTAACGCAGATTCTTATCTATTAATCAAATACTCTATGGGAAATAAGTCTCATTCCAAAATTTTTAGTAAAAGGTTAAAATTTCAATTTTTTTTTTAAAGCGATTATTTATATGATATTGATATTCATTGATACCAAGAATTTTCACTCAATTTATTCAGTTTATTTTTTTTTTTATGTAGAAGGGGTGGAGAAAAGCTTTTAATAAATTTTAACTACAAAACATAGAACACTAAAGAAAAATATTTTTCTTCAAGTTTTAAAGTCCACAAAGAAAAACGAAATTACATTTCATATCGATCAAGAGATTTTCCCAAGTTAAATTTGATTTTGAGCACTAATTTAACCTCAAGAGTTCAGACACGAATTACGCAGCAAAATATTACTGCATGTTTTTTTTCGGAATATTTCCGCGAAAAGAAAATTTAAGCCACAAATAATTCGTCTGCATGATAAAGAATAACAAAATAGATTTTGTTTTATAACATTTAATAATGGATTGCACTTTTTCTGACCTGCTCGCAAAACCTTAATGTTTTCTCGTAGATGGGTGAATGTTTAAGGGAATAAGATATCTTAAGATATAAGGAACAGAAAAGGAAAAACGACATATTTAACACATAACCTTTTTGGGCATGGCCGGATATCTGGAAGTAATAAATCCAAAACTATTCTATTACATTGATTATTGAAAAATGTAAACAAAAGCAGGAAAATTATTAATGCTAATCAAAGTTATGCAGCAGTTATACAGCATCAAAGTGACCAGATATGTATTTTCTGTTCTGAGCGATACATCCTGTTATTGTTGGGGGAGGGTGAGAGGAGAAAAATGCATTTAGTCACTGATCTTTTTGTATTAATTTTGTAAAATTGAAACCTCTATTGGTATTTACAAATAAAATACATATATGTGTTTATTTCAATAATTAACCACCGGGACACATAACCAACTCTACATCCACTTTTAGAAGCCCAGGGGATTGTATCAGACGCCAAGGGGAAAATAGGTACAAAAGTTACGATGAAAGGATTCGGAGGATGCTAACACTATATCTGCATCGGAACAGATAGTTGATTAAGCTTAATGATAATTTTTAATTCTATTTTTCACTTTTGGAACTAACCTTTTATCTTGGCAATAATAAAGGCCCGTAGCAGAATCAAAATATTGAAGATCCTAGACTAAAAGAGGAAATTGAATAGCAGTCGCACCACGACAGACAAGTCATGAACCGGGAAAACCTATTATTCCAGACATTGATGTAAACGAAATTAAATGTTAATAATAAAAAGACGATCTGATCAAATAAAGCAAGAAGATCCGTCCATCATTTGGATGCAGCTGTCTTCAGAAGCCAATGGAAAAAAAAATATGCTATACAGAAAGAGATGTTATTCTCACGTTCATTCAATAGTATTATTAAAATTAATAATTCATTTAAATTTATTCATATTTGTATTCCATATTCCAAACTCTCTAGCTTTAATCATATCGAGGGTGTTAAAATAAGGCGAGATAACTAGTCTCATGTTATTTACAAAAACTAAAATAAAAAATTTATGATTAAGCTATATTAACTAATTCTATCCAGAGTGAGAAAGGCGATATTTATTCCGTAAGTAACAAATTGTTTGGTACAGTAATTAGTATCTGCATATATTAACCATGGTTCTGTAACCGGTGCAGGATCGTCTCCCGCGGCACCAGGTGGTTTATTCTGAAGGAACTGCCTTTGTGTTGAGGTCTATTTAGCCATGTGAGAGCAGCTGCTTAAATAAACAGTAGCAATCTTTAAAGCGGAAATCAAGGTGTGAGGTATTACGCAAGGCTGATTAAGAGGGTTGAATGTATGATCTTATAAACCTGGAGGTTAAACTCGCAAATAAAGCACCCCGAAAGATGGAGAACAAGGATAAGCATGGGTTAAATAAGGATAAGATATTAAATTAAAAGGACACACTCGCAAGGCTAGGACAACACAAAGCGTGTTAATTAAAAGGGAAGGAAACCAGGCAGAACACATTGCTTAGTTAGGGAGCCTCTTCTAGTCTTCCCCCTCCCCTGTCTCCCTTAGCACTCTACTTACTAACCTTGGCGCTCACACTAGAATGGAATTCGCAATAAGGAATTTTAAAGAAACTTGCAATTGGAGCTTAATATGTATACAAAAATGTTGGTTTATGTTACGTACAAGTATCCTAAAATTCTTATTGATTTAAATGATGTTTCACTTTGATTTGATTATTTAAATTAATTAGGTTTTAAATTATCTGCACTTATTTTATGTCTCCTAAACTGTAAAACTCACTCATGATTTAATTTACAATGGCTTTGACTGTTACCATTTTAATATATAAGTTTCTTCCCTCATATATTTCCATTACTTTCGCCTGGATGTTTCATGTGAGGTACTACCATAATTGTCTTAATTGTCCTCTTTACTACTAATCTCTAAACAACTTCTCTATTATTCTTATTATGGCAATAGTTTTGTAAACAAGGAAACAAAGGATATTTTCCTTACCGTGAAATTTGTCCCAACTATGTTCTTGGTAAGGCCAAAGTTGTGTTTATTAACACGATAAACAACCTTACTTAACGGTTTTCCTTTGGTTTTAACGGTGGGTTCATCGTGTAACTTCTTAAAGGTTTAGGCAAGCTGCAGACATGATGGTCATCATATCATCTTTTTGACTAGTGGCAGTTTTGTTTAAAAAACAACTCTCCAGTGGTCAGACAACAAATATTTTTTGTGGCTATCTGAATCATAAAAATGTAATTACATTATAATTAATATAGTATGATTGGAAAATCGTTGATTTTTGTATCGTGCCAGTCTTCTTCCAAGATAGCGATATGTCATGGCCAATTTGATTCGCTACTTAAATCATCAAAATTCAATTTAGAAAAACAGCGAAAGAAGTATGGGAGTCACTGGTAGCCGACAGAAGAGGTTTAATGTTCATTCACGTTTAATTCTCCTTGACCACCTGAAAAGAAGGCTAAACGAGTCGATCAATCTTAAGAGCTTTTGGACGGTTTATTATAATTGAAAACGCAACTTTTCAGTCCTCGTTGCTACTCAGTTATCATTACTATACTACTAATTCTATAAACGTGAACCAACTGTATCAAAATATATGACACAATTGCTAACATCATATGGAAAAAAATATCTGATGGATATTGCAAAATGATTGCCCTTAAAATGGTAACTACTATGCTATTGTTAGCTCCGAAATTAATCTTAAACTAATTTTCAGAAAATTACATAAATCACCGGAAGATATTTACGAGTAATAGGAGAATCAGGACGTCAAATGATGATGAAAATAATTTATTCATGAATTCACGTGTTGCGGCAACACGCGGACCGAGTTCAACCGCATTTTAAAACAGAGAGAGCGGGCCAAAGACTCAATTGAACCGCTGAATAATTGAAATGGCTCCGGGGCATGGTTGCCGCCGGTGTAGTGCACCAAACAGAATTATATCTTCCGGAGCAAGTAGGGGGAAGGAATGGAAAGGGGAACGAAAATACTCTTGCGATACAGTGTTCAACAACATTTACCATTTTATTTATAATTAAAGTGGAGGGATAGCCGAGCGGGTTGAGTAGATTCGCGTACTGAAGTTAAGAACAGCCCGGCTTGGTCACAACTTGGGTGGATGACCGCCGAGCAATAGGTAAAGTAGCAATGACCAAAGACCCCTTCCCAGTCAGTTAGCATAAAGGAGGGTGTCAAAGGTCTGGTCGGATATAGGACATTCATGTTATCCTATTATTCTGTACTGATGATGCCCCAATTGGGGAAATGTTGACTCGTTAGTTATTTAATTGTATATATTTGAGACGCTTATGGCTTTGTTTTGAAATCTTTCGATCAGTGCCGGATTAAACAGGTAACGTAGGCAACTAACTACCTATGGGCACCGAGCATCATACGGCTCTGAGCATCATAGGGCCTCGTGGCCTAAGAGAAAAATAAATTAAAGTAGTTTTAATTTGTATTACAAAGATTTTAATTCATTTAGTGCCAACAACGATAAAAACAATATACCGAATAGCCGAATTTTCAAAATGGCTTTGTCTAAAGTACTTTTAATTTTGTTTTTTTTAAAAAATTAATAAAAAAAATAATTAATCGTCTTTCGTTGTTGGTAGTAAAAGAATATGGACAATTATAAACTATGAACGCAATTTTTCATACTCCGTTGTAATATGTTATATATTTAATACAGATTCACGATAGGAGCTATAATATGCTGCCCAAGAGAAGCATCCCCTTCCAGAGGGCTTGGCTATGTAGATGGCGGCTGACCCCAGGAGTAGAATCGCGGTACCTAAGGATCCCACTTCCTCACCCACTTTTTCACCTAAGGGTTTTCTTTTTTCTTTCTTTTTTTTTTTTCTTCAGTTATAAATCAGAGCGAGATCTACCCCCGAGGAAGAGAAATAGTTCCATCTGCTCCAGGGCTACATAAATTACAGATCCCAACCTCTCTATTTCTTACACTCCCCCTTTCCATTAGACTCCTATCAGCTTACCTTTTCCTGCTTTTCCGACATTAATCTTATTATTGGCCCCTCAGCGAATTTCTTATGCCTTAAAGAAAAACACGGGCCTTGTTTGTCGGGCCGACCGAGACCATTATTTACTTAGGTAACATGAACTTTTCTCCACTGTTAAGCGACACGCCTCTAAGGATTTCTAAGGCTAAATATTATTAATTAACCGCGTCGTATTGTAATTATTTCGGGCACGCAAAGGATATTTTGCATGCGACCTCCGTTATAGAATTATTCTCCACAGCATAAAATTATAATACAATTATTTTCGCAACTAATAATTATTACGGATTAAACCTCTATTATGCGTATATAATGCTCACATTAAAAACAAAAAAAAATGTTTTGAAATTCCTTTCAATAAAGTGCCTGATCTGCCTGTGTCTAAATCCGCTACCGAGTACAAATCGGTAATTTCTATTCTGAAAAGTTTGAAATTCGTCCAGGTTTTATACAGGGAGATCCCCTTATTACAATTTTGTTTAATTTAACTCTGGAATACGTCATTTGAAAGGTAATCCCTATTGAGAAAGTTTTAACTCGGGTGACAAAATGCCTTTGGAAGAGTTGGGCGATGATATGGAAACTATTAAATTAAATATAACCACGTTAATTACAGTTTGTAAAATATCAGGTCTCGAAGCAAATACAGACAAAATAAAATATATGGTTAGTAGCAGAAGCTTAGATGATTTCGATAATAGACATAACAGGAAATAATCCTCAATACGAAGCGATGTTTAAATATCCACAGTGTTTAAAAGAAATGAAATTCAAGCAGAAATAAAACCAAGGTTGAAGGCAGGAAATGATTGTTATTTCTCAGTCGCAAAATTATTCAATTGGCGCCAACTGTCTAGAAGCCTGAAAGTAAATATTTGGACGCTTACGTTGAGTGAAGAACTGCGCCTTAAGGTTTTTGAAAATAAAGCTAATAGTCCAGTCACCAGGTGCATTTTACCTCGACACAATTCCGAATTTAATGATCTTTCGATATGTTGTATGTGGTTATTCTGTGGTGTAGAATCCAAGTAATCCAATTCAAGAACCAAGAGAAAAATTCAGAGCACAAGAAAAAATTCGTAATTTTCGGACTTTTTTTCAGTTTCTTGTTGATAATTCCTAATCGACGCGCCCCGAAAAATCTTTATTACAAAAATTAAAGAGCATGAAATTCTCTACGATTTGCGGTGGTGAAACGCTTTTCTAAACCAAATGCGTGACCAGATATAGCCATTCAATGTACCGTATCTCATATCATTTCACGTATCGTAAACCGTGCATGAGGACATATTTTTCAGATATTTTCGTATATCACTCTGTTCAGAAAAGTTGTCAATTTTAGACCTAGGTGAAATGATTAGGCTGTAACCATTACCTCCCTTACAATACTCAGATTATTCTGATATCTATAAATGGGTGGAAGATAGAGGGTATTGTTTCTGTCTTAATTTTATCCCGCCATCCGAGGTTTCAAGACATTTTCTCTCATTTTACAGGAAAAAAGAATTTTTCTGACGGAAAAATAATAAGAAAAACATTGTAGAGCGAAACATTTTCAAAACAGGCCCATCATTTTAGACTTTGACGCCGCGTACGCCAGCCAGTCCCGCTTGTCAAAACTTATAGCATGTCAGTTACAAGAACCTGACATATGATTCAGACATATTTTTATTTTTCATAAAAATATTATCGAGCCAGTAAGGACATCATTTTTCCTAATGAATGCAAATTAATTAATTAAAGATATCAAAATGCGGATTGCACCATTCGTTTTAGCTTTAATGTGCATAAAAGAGTCATCTGCGGACTTCATATTTTGTAGGCGCGTCAAAGTCTCAAATGATGAGCATACTCTGGAACAAAACGTTACACTCTGCAATTTTTTCAGACCAACCGTTTTCCCGTTAAATAAGAGAAAATGCCATGCAACCTCGGATGGGCGGTGGAAAATTAAGACAGAAACAATACCCTACCTCTTCCTCCCTGTTAAAGATATCTGAGTATTGTATGGCAACTAAAGGTAATAGCTCCATTCCGCTTAGGTCTAAAATTAAAAACTGAATTTTTCACATGGTTCTCGTATTGGATAACTACTAATGGATTCTATACCACGGAATACGCACATAAAACATATCAAAAGATCGTTAAATTCAAAATTGTGCCCAGCTAACCCTAATTGAAAGTACCAGATGTATGACCAATAAAATTCATGACGAGCTCAAGTAATAAAAAAACAACAAGGAAATGATTAAATCGCCCAAATTGAATAATTGATAGTTGACCGTAAAAATTATATGAAGGAATAAGATCGTCCGAGAGGCGGTCAAAAAATGGATCACAAATAGTCTAAACTATTTGTAAGAAACCGACGTCTCGACCCCACTTTGCAGGTCTTTATTAGAGCTAAATAAACAAAAAAGATAATTATATATATATATAATGAATGATATTAAAATTGACAAAGTAAATAAATAAAAAGGTATAATGAGAAATAATAAAAACAATGATGCATTTGCAAAATGTTAAAAGATTAGAGTGATTATTAATAAAAGTGACTATTAATAATAATAGATTGAACTGATAGAGCAATAATAATAACTAAAAAAAAATAAAAAAAATAATAACCGTAATAAATAGTAAAACAGGGAAATTATAATACAAAAATAAATAGACAGACAAAATTTAGAACCTTGAATGTACTACAAACCATTCCTTTGTATATACAAGCGTTTTGTTCATTGAAACCCAACAGATGGTACTATAGCTCAAATTTTTGTACATGAATTCCGATAAATTTTATTTTCTCCTCTGCTAATTTTATATATTTACTTTTGTTTTGTTATTATTATTTATTATTTACATTTGTTCCTTTGGATTTCTCTTTTTCTTCTATTTTCAATACTTTTTACTCTTCTATATAATGAAAAATCTTTTCCACTGCCTTCTGTATATACATATATATATACATATATATATATATATATATATATATAGAGAGAGAGAGAGAGAGAGAGAGAGAGAATTATGACATTCATAATTACAACCCCTACTTAATTACTTTGATATTTCGCTTAAACACTTCTTTACCACACTTAGAGCTTCAAGATACTATATTTTGTCTGTTTATTTACTTTTATTATATAATTTCCCAGTTTCACTTATTTATTACTGTTATTAAGTTTTTTTTAATAATTGTTATAACTTCATCAGTTTGATCTATTAACATTAATAATCAGTTTCATTAATAATCAGCTTAATCTATTATTATTAACTAATGTATTTTTAGTTCTTGTTATTACTCTAACAGTTTAATGTTATATTAAATACATCATGAATTTTACAAATACATCACTGTTCTCATTGTTTAAATACATTTACTTTGTCGATTGTAATATCATTCACTGTATGTATCATTATTTATTTTTTTTTTTTTTGCATATTGTTTATTTAGTCCTGAAGAAGACCTGCAAAGTGGATCGAAACGTCCGTTTCTAAAAAGTAGTTTATACATACTATTGGTTATTCATTTTTTTGACCGCCTCTCGGACCATCTTATTCTTTCATAAAATACCCAAAGCTAAATAAATAAAATAATATCAAGGTTGATCGCGCAGAGCTGGGAAAAATATGTCAGCTATGTGGAGTAGGTTTAGTTTTTAAGTCGTAGCCAAACAGAAGGTAGACCATAACACATGCTGAGTTAGTGGTGTAGTTTATTAAATAAAACAACAAATTCTAAAACAAGGATTAAACTAGTCCTGGGTTAGCTTCGATCAATCCCGAGGACAGGATTGGCGTAAAAACGCTACAAATTATTATTACACTATGATTTTATTATTTTCAAATAATCATAAATAAATAAAAAAAATATAATGTATTTGGATTGAATTATTTTTAATAATAATATAATGCCTAAATTTTAAATTATAAATTTTTAATAATAATATAATATAATATAATAATAAGAGTGCCAAAGCACTTGATATTTTTCCTCTGTCTTCATAATCGGCCGAGATATGCGCGTATAAAAACAGGCCGCCAGTTTGTAAAAAAAATGCACGATCAAGAAAGAGAACTGAGTAAGTGTAAAGTTATACTTGAATGTGTGACGATGTTTTGGGTTATGTTGTAGGCCTCCATCAGGGTGACGAGTCCCAGCATTCGGAAAAATGTCACTCGATTTTGCTCCCATTCCTTTTCCCACCAACTTCTCTTCTGATTACGTCTCCTACCAACAATATCTCTACCATCAATATTACTTTTAGTTGATAAAAAAACATTTTTCTATTCCTTCATTTGTACTAATGGAAAAACAAAAATGTTAGGAAACAATATAAATCAACTAAATTAAAAATATCTAATTTAATTAACGATTACAATTACAGTGAAGAATATTTCGTCTACAAAACATATACGACACTGAGGCATTTTTTTTTTGGATCTCAGTCTTCCGGGGAACTACATTTTTTGTAATTACCAAACATACACTCGCAAAATTAAGGGATCTCAGAAAAAGAAAAAAAAAAATTGTATAATGTATTTATAAATAGATCGAAAGTCTTTGTAATTTTCAACTCTTTAAATTGTGATGTACGGTGATAAATTGTGTGACGATAAGAAATACCATGAATGGTCAAAAATAATTTCGTTAACAAATTCATAATTAATATAGAGGGGGAATTGAGATGGAAAAAGGGTACAAGGAAAAAGCGAACATGGACATAACCCCTACAGGCAGCTCACTTTCCGCCCCCGTGAGTTTACCAGTTGGCTCTGTATCGTCCGTTTTATGCTCCGACCTTTATGAAGTTATCCGTAAAATATGAAATATTTCCACTGCTCCGTATTTTCTCTCGTGTTCATGGGGACTACGTTTTTTTTTTTTTTTATTTGAATATTTCAAAACTTTTTCCAGTCTCAAATAAAAATAAAAAAATATTCAAAGCGTCCTGAATTTATTGTCATTGTCGAAAACCCCCAGCGCTTGTTCCTTTTGAATATTTAAGCACATCGTTTTGACAAGTTGCAATATAAAAATTAATTAGTGCTTTGTTGTGATACACGGTGTAATAATTAGTGTTTAATTTGATTACTTTTTCGTTCTTGCCAATTTGAAAATATCTTTTTTCATAAGAAGATGTAGGTTAAAATTTAAATAATAGTTAGCATGATCATTTTTCGTTGATGGTTTTTTATCAGGTCTCTGGTCTTAATGAGGCTTTAGTAAATGTGTGGAGCTCCAAAATTCTTGATTCCAAGCGATAAAAACATTCAACAACTGATTCACTACATTTAATGAAGTATTGGTGAATCAACTAAGTATAGACAAAGATGGCGATCAAGAATATTTATGTTTTAATAATATTTATTTATCATTAATAAATATATTAAGACTAGCTGGACTTGAAAATTTCGCACAACCAATCGTTAGCATCAGATTTTAATCCATTAGGCGTTCAGAACAACTTTAATTATTTAAATTTAATCATAATAGTACATGAAATTGAAGTGTTGTAGGACCTTATATTTGGTACTCAAAAATTAAAAGGTGTGGAAATAAACTGAATCCGCATCATGACGAATTTGTCGTGTTTACAATTCTGTTATTCAGTTGGAATCAGCTTAAAGCGGTAAATAATTTGTAAATGCCTTATATAGGCAATTGTTTTCATGAGACCGGGATTTATTATTTATTTTTTCGATGTTAACTAATTCCCCATATATCGACAAATCGTCCCACTGTGCGAAGATGACATGTAATCAAAGTTTTACTATATCTTCCCAGCCTAGGAGCGCAACATAAAAACATGGCTACAATGTTCAACAAGCTGTATCTTTGCTAATAATACTCCTATTTCGGTGTGTTTTTTTTTTTTTTTTTTTTTTTTTTTTGAGCGAATTTAATTATTTTTGAAATGATCATTTGTATAATCGAAGAAAAATGCATGCTTTTTGAATTATGCTCAAATAAAATATATATTCCGTCTTGACTTTTTCTTCCCTTTTCCGGTCTAAGGATAGTTAAAGAGCTTTAAGGAAAAGACTTGAAACAAGCTTCATCAAAATCGTTAGAGCCGTTTTGGCGTTACACTCTACGGAAACACCTCATTTGTCAAAATCCATCGCTCCTAAGAGCCGGAAAAGGGAACTATGCTACCTATTACATGTACATAACATATACGGCACTTAAGGAGAGCTGCTTTCTATAGAATATTTAAAAAAACTAAATATAGCACATTTTTTGATTGGGAATAAAAAAGGAAATTACTAAAAGTTATATTCAACAGCATTTGCCCAATCCTGATGATACCGTCTTTCTCCATCGTAAATTTACTAATGTGAAAAACACTACTTTTAAAGAGAGCAAAAAAACTTTCTTTTTTTTTAATCTCATAGATTTATGTGTATTTATTGTTTTACCTTCATAATAATACGCATGTTCGTTACTTTAACATGGAAGTTTCAGACGTTTTTCGTAAAAATGCAACTGCAATTTCACTATATTCTAATAGCGTAACAGATTAGTAATTTTACTACAGGCTGTTTGACCGAAATACTATCGAAAAATAAAAAACAAAATTTTTCACATTCCTAAGAAGTTTAATATGGGACCTACTATATATACCTCGAAACGTAACAAAGCAAATCTACGTTTTATCGTATAAAGAAATACATTATCGATCAGAATTATCTTATATAAATATTTCACAGTTCGTCTAGAAATCGCACATTTTCAGATTATCTTCAAAAACCACGTGTACATACTTTTTACTTCTGTACTGTCATATTATTAATTTCAAACTTGATCGACAGAGAGCTCTTTTCGTAAAACTGCCTTATAAAAAAAATAATTTATTAAGAATTTATAATTTAAATAAAAGTTTAAATTTAAATAAAAGTTTTATCATGGGCTAAATCGTATTTTTATTGATAGTTAAAACTTAAATATATTTCTTGAGAAATGGTAATTCAAAAATATTTAAAAATCGAACATTCAAATCTACTTCTCCCTTTGCAATGAGACTTTGAAAATTTTAAACTTTTTTACCAGAAAATGCAAATTTTGACTTAGGACACTCACCTAGCAAAGGAGTGAAATGAAGAAGAGGAAACTAATAAAACACCATCATAAACCGAAATAAATAAATTGAGGCTATTACGAGTGAAAAAAACACACACAAAAAACACAAGGATATGAATCATTGACTATACTTCTATGGTTAATGCTTTTAATTCATCAAATCGTGATCGTGAATCGTGATGAATTCCATTAGCAATGAAATACAGATTTTTAATCATGGCTATTCATCTATATCTACAGACAGTTGATATTAAAGTCAGAGTGAACTAATTAACCCTAAAGTTTCAATCTGTTATGCTAAATAGCCTAATTAACATTCAAGATAACTAAGCTATGGAAATATTTATGCTTTATTATGAAGTTTCCAAGTTGAACGATCGGATCCATTAAATGTTTTAAGTTAAATTAAATGACGGAGTAATTGGAAACAGGCTTACTTTTTCAGATAAACACGAGTTTCATTCAAAAGTTTGATAAACAGATAAAACAATAAATACCGAGTCCAGAGTTGAGGAGAGCAAAATGAATTTTAATAAGACTATGTAAAGCTAATAATAGCATCATTACAAGTAGTTAATAAGTACTTAGCAAGTTACTTACATTAACTTGTTCTTAGATTTTGGTTACTCTAGTATCTACCAGACAAACACAGTGACATTTAAATTGCTGATTATTTAAATTTGTACTTTACCCTATCTCAATTTTAGACCCACAAAAAAAAACATTTCACTAGTATATAGAAATATTCTGAAGAAAATATCCTTGACCATGATTGCTAGATAAATTTAAAAAAAAATCTATTTTTATTCTTTCTCGCTTCTTATGCACGCCTTCGGTTTATACAAGTCTGAAACGATTTTCATATAAGGTACCAGTCCATCATGTCACAATTCAGTATATTTTTTAAACGTAACTGTTTTATGCAAAAAGATCGCTAAGCCATTTTCTTGTCAGACGCATCCTTAGGATAGGTAAGCATGATTGATTGCCTTAACCCATTAAAGCCTGCAGTATGATCTGATCATCCAATATTCAAATATCCTTTATAAAACAACATGTTATTAGATGTCTAAAAACAATTTCATTTAAATAAAAAATATAACTTTTTCTGATATATTTTGTAGTCCAAAACAAGAATACCTCATTACAAGCATAGATAGGCATACGTCATCCAGGCTGAATAAGTGTTTTATAAAGGACAATTTTCATTTTATGGCTAACCACTTCACTTTTAAATAATTTTGCTATGGCGAAGTATGCATAGTTTCCAGCCAGAATTCTTATTCTGATATCTTCTCTTTCATTCTGGCTATCATTGATGAATGAACTACTGAGGTATTGGAAGCTGTGAACTACCTCGGGAAGTATGTGTCCCGATAGCTGTTGGCGTATTCGCTATACTTTCATTTACTTTTAGTCCTAACTTACCTGCTTCCATCTCAAGCTTTTGTAAACTTTACTTTATGCTAGGTAGTGACCTTCCAATTATAACATCCTCTGCATAGGCAATTATTTGGGTCATCCAATTAAAGATATTCTCGCCTCAAACTAGACCCGCTATTCCATGGTTGCCTGTAATGCAATATTGAAAAGCAGAGGTGCAAAAATACCTTCATGTCTAAGCCCATTTTTTATATTGAATGGTTCTGACAATCCCTCGACAAATTATCCAACAATACGTATCTTTAATTATGTCCACCACAAGGGGGATCTCCTGTATGATACTGTAGAGCTCTTATTATTATTATTATTATTATTATTATTATTATTATTATAATACAGGGGTGGACAATCCTTCCTCACCACGACCCATATGTGTACCCATGAAATTTAGAGTATAAATTTTCATAAGCTACGCATTGAGGTCAAGATATTAAAAAAAAACCAATAATATAAAAATTAAACAACAACATATAAAGAATGTTGTTGAGGTTTTAAATGAGAATGAGAGGTTTTAAAAAAAAATTAATATATAATGAAAAAACAATCTTTAGTTACTTTATATCAGAAGGACAGCGTTTGGACGACATTTCTGAACTGTAAACGATTTGCATAAATATTTTAGCCTCTTATTACTTGAAAGAATAACTTAGGAATTGTAATAAGTAAAGGTTCCAATAATGTCTCTGGATATAAACAAAAGTACAGGTGCTCTTATAATATTCACAACAAAAATAAACAGAAGATTATTTAATTCGTATGAATTTTCATACGGTACGTTTTAATGCTTTAAGGTTATTGATACCTATCTATATACCCTATATATGTATGGTGCCAAGTAGTCATCAAGCAGAAAGGCGTAAGCGCCAAAGAAGCGGAGATTTTGAGTGAAAAAGGGTCGTTAAGCCATATTTCTTTCATCTCTCCTAGTCAAATACAAAATCATTTTTTTTTTAATTTCTCGATTTTTTCCCCTTCAAACATAGCGTGAGATGGAAGAACTTTCGCTTACGAAATATTTTCACTCAAAATCTCAATTTTGTCGTTTCGGCGCTAACGCCTTTCTTCCTTGACACTGTCGATATATTTTCGTAAAGCCAAGTATTCAACGGATGAAATTAAAACCATTGTGGATAACTTTATTTGACATAAACAAAAACTTAAAATCACTTACAAGAAATACTGGATTGTTTAAGAATCTGATAATTGGGTTGAACTTCGTGTTTCAATACCTACTGCTACCATTGCAACCTGCTACTACCTACTACGGGTTTTATTACACCAGTAGTCAAAGAACGGACAGAGCACATGCTCTTTACAAAATTTAACAAAGACTGTAGAGATTTTATAACAATTAATTAATAATTAAGTTAAAACTTATTGATGACAGATAACAGACCCTAGAACAAAACCTGAAATCATTGACAGACACAGGTGTGCAGGATTTCATATGTTGACAACGAAAACAAAAAAATTAAACTATTCACCCGGTGCAAATGCTATATATCGACGTCGTTTTTTGAAAAATACTTAAGAGTCAAAAATTCGAAATGTTGGTCTAAATTTATTTTGGGACGTGAACACCACCTCTGAAGATTCCCGCTCACGATATATCCAGAAAAATAAATTAGAAATGACCTAAAATCTACTATTGATGACGTAAGCACCAAGTACTAATGACTCTCTGTGGCCATTCTGGTCTTGACCGGTGATAGAAGCATTAATAATATATTCAGTTGACATCCGCATGTTGGTATAGAAGGATCAATCTAATTAGGGATTGATAAATTATTTGCCACGTCTATAAATTTGTTTTATTGAAAACTAGTTTCGAATGTTATACATTCATCTTCAGTTCTAAAAACACACAAAAAATTCAAAAAATAAGCAATTCAAAATATAGTTGTTATTATCATGCATATTAAATTATATAAATCAGTTATATTATCATATTATATTAATCAGTTATATCAATTATATATGATTTATATAATTTAATATGTATAATAATAACAACTATATTTTGAATTGCTTATTTTTTGAATTTTTTGTGTGTTTTTAGAATTGAGGATGAATGTATAACATTCGAAACTAGTTTTCAATAAAACAAATTTATAGAAGTGGCAAATAATTTATCAATCCCTAATAATATATTGTAATTATAAAAGGTTTACCACCTTAATAAATTTCTACTGTACCCAATAAAAACTACAATTTAGAAAATTCTTTATTGTTATTTGATGGAAAAAAAAAGTTTCATGTGTTTCCTGTAAAATTTGCAAAATTGTAATGAATGTTCAGTTAAATCTAATGGATCATGAATAGGTTGCATGTATATTTCACTAACTCAGGCTTAGTAACTAAATATCAAAACGGCAGCGGGCAGAACGGACTAACGGACACTGGGAACGGATATGGGCTCTCCAGTTCAAGTAACAGCTGACCAAAAGAGGATGGGAGATCTCGCTGGAGGACTACGGTAAATGCTTTCTTATCGCTACCAGGAACGGAATTACAGTCTTCGCAGCTTAGTATCTTGAAGGATACAACATTTAATTGATTGATGTACTGTTTGATGGACAAAATTTTACATAAACAAGAATAGGAGTCTTCAAACTCCTAAAAGTCTAAGGGCCACACCGACTCTTCCAAGAAGTCCGAAGGGCCTTCTGATGAACTTACAAGCTCATTACCATATCATTAATCATAGTTAAAACGTTCAGTTTTACAGCAAACGAAGAGTCCAAGGAAGAAGAGGTGATAAGTTACCTGCAATACATTTCGAGAAAAATCAAGCTTTAAAGTTTGGAGCTTCTATTTTGTTCAGTCTATGGGTAGTATTCAAACGCTTTTCACAAACAGGACATCCACATTTTCGGATGTTTCTTTGTGTCATGTTATTCTACTGAACGATATGAACATATTGATGTGTATAACAACATTCCGGAAAAAAATGAGACTCTCCCCGTTTCTTTTGAGGACACTTCATATAACACTTATTGGATTTCTTAATCACTTGATAAATATATGCATCTGATTATTATTTTGTATGATTTACTTATTTAATATTTGATGTAAGTGGTCCTTTCGTACAAATTCGGTGGTGGTGCTAGAGGTCGTAGATTGCAGAACCCTGACTTAGATCACTGATTTAATTATTAAATTTTGAATAATAACAATGATTTCGTTTTTAATTTAAAGGCCGGTATATGTATTTACATATGTTTTAGTTACATATATGTTTTTTAACTATGAAATGCCTACCCAAACATGTCTATCCAAAACGAACATCATACTGACAAACATCTACAAATTCGTAACCTAGATTCGATGTATTCCTCGGTGATAACTAAAATAAAAATAGCATAACTTCAGAATAGAACATTCACCTAGCTTATCTTCTTTTAAATCTTTCTGTAATTTACTATAAGGAACAAAAAAAAAAAAAAAAAAAAAAGCATCGAGAATGGAATACATATTTGAGTATATGCTTGCAATGCATCCTAAAAAGCAAGTATTGTGATCGAAACGCCTCATAATTATAATGTAATAATTAATATATATTCTTCATCGGAACGGAAAATTCTTAAGCATTGCAGGTACATATTATATTATCGGATTCCTATAATTCAATATAACAATTGAATTAGCGTATGCTTACAACGAATGTGTAAGTCGCCGATATGAATAAATTTTCTCCTATATTTTAGGCTGAAGTATAGTATATAATTTTCCATGATACAACGGATAGCGACGGTGAGGGCAAGATTAAACGGTGATTTGTTAGGGAGCTCTGGTTAAGGGGCTGCCGTAACCTTTATGTAAGGGCTTAAATGCTCGGCAACGCCTTGCGCCAACGCATCCCCAACTTCCCGCGGTTTATATTTCATCATAACGTTTCCGAATTTCGATAATTCAGCGCATCGCCTTCGGCCATAAAGGCTTAATGTAGGAACTTTATAATTTGAATATCATCCTTCCTTGTGAGTGGGCTTCCTTATCTGTCGTAAGAACAATTTATTTTAAAGCTCAAAGACCGAGAGCAAGGGTTCTGATTTCTGCAAGAATGGAATAACATAAAATTCTACACATGCACATTCTATACAAGGTTGTGAATAAGAGTCATTGAATATAATAGAAATTCAGTGAACATAAATTTCTCCAACTGTTTATATTATATATTTTTTTTTTTTTTATTGTTGGGAAAAAATGTGATGAGTAGGCAGAAATCCGTTACAATTTTTTTTCCTTCTAATCCCCAAATATTAAAAACACCATAATAGTGGTCGAGGAAAGGATCTTCTTTTGCCAAAGGCATTCTATGAATGGTTTGGTAGGTCTGCTGTGTGCAACGGTAGTCGTGTGGGCATATCGCCGTGATCCGTTAGTATTTTTTATTAATTTCAAAGCCCTATGGGATTCGGGGTTGATATTCAGGAACTCTTTTGCTGCATAAGATAAACTTTGAGAGAGATCAGAAAGAAAAATTTGAGAGTTGTATGTATTAGTAAGTAATAAGTTTCTTGCGATGGGACTCACAATTCGTATGTGCCAATAAGTGCAGTTAGTTAGTTGTCCTCCAGTTTGAAAAAAGTCAGTCACTATCGGTCGAAAATTGGATCCGTCACTATGGCCGCATTTTCTTCAAAACACAAAATCGAAAAAATCAAAAAGGGAGAGAGAGAAAAAAGTTGAGTCCACCAAAATATATTTCTCTAACACCAACTCAATACACTTACAAATTCTCAATCTTCCAACTCAATTCGGAGAGACTGTAGAGATACGCATAGAGATATTTAATAAGAGATAGATATTTAAAAACCGCGGGGGGGAGGAGGGGGAAAAGAAGCTCACCTAAACGTATTTCTCTAACACCAATTCAATCCACATACAAATTTTCAATGCTTTAAATAAATTTGAACTGGCTGTAGAAGTGCATAAAACCTTAAAAGTCACGAAAAAATAGTTGAATATTACGAAATTTTAAATAAAATTAACCTCCCCCTTCTATGGTATTTTTCTGCCCAGAAGACAACCATCCTTACTGAATTTCAGCTCAGAAGGAAGGCGCAGGAATTGCCCAAATGGAGCGGGATCAAGAATCATAAAAAAACAAAAAAAAACACTCTTGCTGATGATGATGATGACCACAATTTACAACTTCATATTGTTATACAATATAAGTTACATTAAGTTTTCAGTCACTTAATGGAGTCAGACGTACATCTTGTCAGCTTCACAAAAAAAGTATATTTCATTAGGTCTTTAAAATGTATTCGATAACAAATGCACTGCTTCATTTTGGATATATTATTCCGTAATCCCTTCCTGCAAAATTACAGTTGTTGCGCTGTAGATAGTTTTCTCCGAGCGAGCAGGAGCAATTCAATTTGGCTGATCGCAGATTGTCGATTAGCGAAGGAGGCGGGGAGTCGGTAATGGCCTCAAAAGTGAATTAGCCCGAGGCAGAGGTCCCCCTATGACTAGCAACGCCGGTCCCTAGCATCTTTTATGTACAAGTAACTTTACCCAGCCAGAAATTTCAACAAAACTACTTTCGAATGGGCTTCTTTTACGTATCAGCTTGAACCGTATGAAGTAGTTCTCCGCAACAATTTTGTTTTGAATATAAAAAATTGTAGTTAAAATAAAATTGTGCAGCAATTGCTTTTCGGCCTTCGTCGTAAGCCTTTAACAGCGCTATAAAAACAAGATAGGAGAATAATAAAAACACTATGAAATAATTAAAAAACTAGTGAAAAAAATATATAATATATATATATATATATATATATATATATATATATATATATATAATTTCCCTTGGACACAACCAACAAAAGCGGACATGAAACATGCACATGAAATTTAAAATCAAAATATGTAAGAAAACAAAATTGACAGGTGGGAAGTTACTTCAGAGAATGAAGTACCAAAAAGAGCAGGTACCAAGTGGACGGAAGAAAGGAAGAGGATCTTCAGTGAACAGGTGAAAGCCTCCTGGATCCTCCGCAAACGATATCGTAATAAAGCTTAGTGTGTTCCGAAAGGGACCATTCAGGCAAAATAATAATAATAATTATATATGTGTGTGTGTGTGTGTGTGTGTGTGTGTGTGTGTGTGTGTGTGTGTGAAAAGTATAAAATATAGTGGGAAAACCCCAAGTAAAAACTTTTTTAAAAATAACTCGCTTCCAGTGCATTTTGGAAAAACTGAAAAAACGTTTCTTCTTTGCGGTTTTTCAAGATGGCGAAAAACGCAAAAGAAGGAGGAGGCCGAAAACTAGAGTGAAAATATATAGAACATACCTTAAAATTACACCATTTTTTGTAAACCAAATTGGGCTAAAATGCCAATTACAGGAGATCAGGAGATTGCCAATTTCACGAGGTGTTCTCACAATTCTAAACTAACTAAAGTGGACATCAACCGACAATTAAATATAATACTTATAATTCATATCATGGCTATAAACATAACCATTCTATAAATATACGTGGGTAGGCAAAAAAAATGCGGCCAGTTTGGACACCTTTTTTTTGGACACGCGAGTTTTGGACATCCTTTACTGATCCCAGAAAACTATTCAATCCTATATTTAGAATAGCCATCATGTGACTCCGGCTTAGAAGCTGTTGGACATCAACGGGATGGGTTTTGGCCGCGAATGATAGGACTTTACTAGAATCTGCTCTAAGAAAGGAATATGAAAATATCCCTCAGCAATTTATTCCAAAACTTGTTAAGTCCATGCTACATCGCATGTAAGCAAAAATAAACGCCAGAGGAGGAAATACTTAAGGTTAAATTTTTATACTAAAGAATATAAAAACATAACAGTGGTTTCACAATTTTTTTTTTAATTTCTAGTTTTGATTACGATCATTCAGTGGCTGATTTATTACAAATAAAAATAACTTTAAACTTTATTCCTAGTTACTCTCCCTTACCTATTTTATAAGTAATGCGATCGTGAAAATTTTCGCATTCGATTTTTCAACGAAAATACTCGTTTAAAGGTCCCACGAGTCCAAATAACCAAGCCTTGCAAAATGATCTGTGTGTATGTGAACAGGTTAGCTCAAAACCGAAAAGTTGTACGAAACTGAAACTACGTATTTACGACAGGTATGTGCCTGTGACGTTACAGCAACTTTTTCGTCAAAATCGACTAACCGGAAGTTCCACATTATATAATCGATTTTACACTTTTTTAAATTTTCTCGTTAACAGCTCCAACGATTTTGATAAAACTTATATATTGTCTCCTCCTTAAAGTTTCTTAGTTTTTCATGTATTTAGTACTTCACCGAGAAAATGCAGAAAAAAAATGTATAGCTAAATGAAAATTTAATTTTTACATATTCGAAATGTAAGCATTATATGATAAATTATGAATACGATCATAAACCAGGTAATTAAATTCTCTAAAAAACAAAAAAAGAACCATCGAATTCAGACCTGTATTAGCAAAGATAGAGTGTATCTTATAAGGACTACAAGACTCTAGATGGAAAGCCAAACGCGTCCGTAAGGAGACGGATACGACCAAACGTTCTCCCACTAACCCTACAATCTGTTGCCAATAATACGCACTGTATTAATGTAATGTAAGAATATAAAAGTAGAAATTAACTTAATAATTTCTACTTTTGTATTAATTAATGAAAAGAAAATGTTACCATCGGAAACTAAACCGAAACTTTTAACATATATTTTCAGCCTGACAAACTTAAAATATATAGGGTATAGCATTGTCGTACTATAATTGTTTTAAAAACTATTCTATTGTACTTTTGTCAGAGAAAACGTGAAGAAGTGAATGCTGCTGAGTTTATTTCAAGTAGTGTTTATATGAACTATTTAAAATTATGTTAAAAAGACTATTATTGTAGGATAGTAAGGGAAAGTTGTGTGATGCGCGCATCGCACCTGTTTTTTTTTTTTTATATTAACTTTTTACATACCGTAAGATGGGCTAACTTTGTGACAACGTTTGAGGTTTTCATAAATTTTGGTGCACAAGATAATTTATTTTTTCACATCCTGCTATTTTTTAACAATAGCCCTACATCTAGGCTTGATATTTATCACATCGGGAAATTTTTATTTAACACACCTGAGAACCTAACGATTATTTTTTACTGTCACAAAGCTACCCGCAGTCGGAGTTACTGCCAAGAGATAAATTCGATTGAAAATACACAAGTATTTACTTTCCTTACAAAATTACCTCACATGACACACCTAATCACCTATAGAAACATTGAACCACGATTCTTAACCAAGGAACCCTCCGAAAAATTCATCTTACAGATGCTTCACGAGTAGGTCACCACGATATATTAGAGGTATTCACACAACTTGTGTTAAATGCTGAATGTGCTATGATGCTAAACAGGAAGCATAAATCTTGAGTGAACGACCCCTCTGTGCCAACCTGCTAGTGTTATTTGCTAAAGTAAGGTCAGAGCTACACAATACAAAATTTGGAACATCAGAATTTTGAAGATAGGGTTTCACCCTTTAAACTAGTTTTTAGAATAGAAAGATAATTTTATTCTGGGGCAAAGTCCCCAAAGAATAACTATGTTGCACAAACAAAAAATAACAATTCTTTCTTACATTTTTTAGTAGAAAATATTAGGTAGAAAAACAAATTTAATTCTTGAAACTCGCATTACAGCCCAAAAATATGGTTTGGTTTACAGTCCTCCGACACTAAAATTATAAAAAATACTCTTCGCACCATTCCTTGTCCCTTCTATAGTGCAGAATTTATTAAAGTTTGCAAATTTTTGCAAGAAGGAAAACAACGCAATTCGAAAAAATGTCCATGCCACAAAGTTCCCCCACTTGCGGTATGAAATTTTATGTCATTAGTTGAAAGGCCCAGGAAGATTTCTAGTCCGTTTTAAACCAAAACAATATTTGATCGCTGGTTACATTCAAATTTCATCAACGAATCTCAAAGACCCTCGATTAAAGCTATTTTTTTCAAATAAAAATATAACCTCTATAACTAAGCCCCAAAATTAACCAGTAAAACACAAACTATTGTTGAAGATTATCTGCAATCTTAGAAGCTTGGTAATGGAGTTATCGGTAGATAACTTCGTTTTATTAAGAATTAAGCCTTTAGTTTAATAGGAATAAACTTGACGGTAGAATTAAAACTAGTAGTAGTAAAACTGTTAAATGATTAAGGAGATATAGAAATTAGTGCATCTAAGAAGTTTGTGGCCTGAATCTACCATAACTAAAAAAAAGAGCATTCATGAGGAAATAAAAGGCGGGAAATTATTTTTGTTTCTCTGCAGCAAGATTACTTAATGCGCGTAGACTTTACTGAAATCTGCAAGTAAGAATTTTCAAAACAATGGAAGGCTACGAGTATATCTGCAAAGCCATGAATTCCATTATGGATATCATGAGACCGATTGAGAAATTTAAAATCAGATGGACGGACATAATAAATGAAAATTATTTATATTTATATCTCTTTGGACAGATACCTTATTACGATTATATTGAGCGATGGAACACCCACCCAACACCAACACGACCGATGTGGATCTTTTGCAAGATTCCCCTCTGTTCGTCTACAGATCGCATAGGAATCGCATGCTTCTTACGAAGCACGTTGGGACTTCTTTCGTTCAATTTAAATTTTCATTGGCGACTACCTTCCACTTCCGAACGACCTCTCACTCCTGAACGACCTTCCAGTCGCAACGGGGGCTAGCCCGACAAGAGAACTAAATTAGAGAGAGGAGAGAGTGTTGTATTGATTGGTTGCCAAGTGGCTTAGAGAAATAATTGATGGAGGGTGTATAGAATCGCATGACGTCCTACGTCGATAGCCTCCCTAATATATATTTTAGCTGGCTCTGTCTCGGCCGGTCGCCTGTCATTTCCTCCCCCCTTTTTTCGAGCTTCATGCCTCAGGTGTTTTATAGAACCGAGCTTAAATAGCCACAATGTGAAACAATTTCATAATTAAAAGTAAAAATTAAACCAATACCCAACCATAAACTATCAATACATTTCAGAGCAATAAAACATTTGTTTTAGTATAATTTTAAAAAGATTTGTTACATTTTTCATTAATTAGCTTTTAAAAAAAATAAAAGTAAATATAAAATTTTAAAAAAATCTACAAGTATAGCTGAAGAATAGTAATAAGGTATTATTGGAAGATACAAACGCAAATTAGTTTTAAATAGCAGCAAATTACAAAGTAGTTTCATCGCTGTAGGCATCATCAGGATAGAAAAACACCAAACCAAACCCATACAGACCAGAAATGGCACATCTCACGCCATATTCTTGAAACATATGTGAATATTAAACATATTCTTGTACATATGTACACAACTGTTACACCGATATTTCTATGTAGGAGAATTATTTTTGCTTATTTTTTTTAATATCTTCTCTCTCGTATAATATGTATGAATTTTTGAACGGATTGTACTCCTGGTGTTGAGTTGGCCACTCGGAGAGTCTTTGGCAGTCTCGATCTCTTGCCTCGCTGGTGCGTGAACACCACGCGGTCGGTTTTAGCCAAATTTACCACGATATTGAGCCAATCTCATGGCACGCGTTTTCGGCCTGTCGTGCTCACGTCGAGTTGAGACTGCAGTTGTAGATAGCAATGTCGTCTGCTTTGAAGTACCGTTGCTTTTCTGTAATTCTTTCCCACTACATCAGCAATGCAGATCGAGAAAAGGACTGTCGAGAGAGGAGGCTGGTTATGTCAGGGAGAGTAGCACTTCCATACCTCCTATTCTATTGCTTAGACCACAGCAGTTGAAGTTGAGGATTGTGAAAGAACGCATGATTTGGTGACCTGGTTAACCAATAATTGAATCATCATGGTGAGGTTATCATATCTCTCCTTCCAACTTCTTAATATACTTGGATATTAGACTGGATAGGAGATTCAAACTTTCAACCCACGTCTACCATAAAACACGCACGGTAAGGAGATAGCCCTACCGCCTACATCATCTTCTTACGTCGCCTTCTCTTATATCCCTCAGATTGAAACTGATCATTTACAAGTGCACTTCAGTATGGCGCACCGCTGTTTACCCATCTTACTGATGGTACTCTGCGTCATATATAGCGCTTCGAAGAAACCGTGTGAAGGATGATGGTCCGAACAATATCACTGAAGGAGAAGCCACCATCTCTCCACGCCATTTTAGAACTTCCAACAGTCCCAGAATTTATCAAGCGGAGGCATATTAAATTCTTGGACTCTCTAAAGTGCCTTACCAACCCCCTGTTGGATGCATTAACCCCAACACCACAGTACAGTGATCATGGAATCAACTAATGAATTTAGTTATACTTTAGTTTAAGTTCAGTGTTAGTTTAATTTGTCACAAAACATTGGTGAGCCCCATCACCTTCATTAATGAACAAAAAAATCTGATAAACTTCTTAAATTCCTAGAATGTAACACTGTTACAGTGAAAGGAAAAATCATCAAAAAGAATATGTGAATCTACTAATAACTATTAAATGCTCATAAGTGGCTAAGGAAAAAAACTGATGTAAAGCATACAAAAGCACAGAATTGAAATCTCATTTACACAATTAACCTCTCCCCAGCAAAAAAAAAAAAACGTTACCAGATCTTTTTTTACAGCATGTCTGTAAACGAAAAACGAAATCGACCCACGTATCCCTTCAATCCTTGTCTATTTATACACGGTATGGAAAATTTTACAATTCCTGCCTGCAGTATTTTTTTTTAATTTACAAGAAACATTTTTTTTAAACAAATATAATATCGACTCGTCTGAAAACATCGCAAAACTAAAAACCATCGTATTATAAATAATAAAATAGGGTAAACTTACTGCTGCAAAGATAAACGAGTAACAGACCACTCACCTGAAACAAACAAAAAATAATTTATATTTAATGACCATAAAATTTAATAAATTTTCTCCAAAAATAAGCTATGTAAATAACTTATGGTTAATTAACTAAGTTATGTTTTTTTTTTCTCAAAATTTTTCAGGAAAAAAAAATGTGTAAATATATATATATCTATATTTAAATGTGTCCTAATTGAGTGAAAATAACTTAAACAAATAAATTATTTTATTTTATTTATTTGTCTGCACTGTACTATACGGGAGAGGGTATAATTTTCAGAAATATGCAGATAGTGAAACACCTCGATAGTGAAAAATATTATAGAAAGGAAAATAAACATTAACAGTGAGAAAAAAATGAAACGGGCGTTTGTGACTCAACAGTAATTAACCTTCAATAAAAAAAAAAAAAAAAAAAAAAAAATGTAAATCAGAATAATTTTATTTTTCCCCGCAACGATCAGAAGATAGTGAAGTTGTGATAACTAAAATGAAGTATCCTACATGAGGCAACTTTCCAAAAGAATCAGATGTTTGTTAGCTATGCCGGCGACTTGTAAAACCTAAGGCTGGCCGACATAAACCAAGATTAGATTAGAGATCTTATCCTACCAATTACATTCCGGCGGTTCTCATAGATAGCGTTCTGATACCAGAACTCTTATATTCCAATGGAAAAAAAGTGGGATTCCATGATGAAGAATAATAATCTCGATTTGGTGCACCTTTATGGGTGCAAGAGATAAAAATTGAATATTTTCATTTTAGTCGATTGAATTATTTAATAAAAAATATATTTAAAGAAAGTAAAATCCATTGTAGTATGTACTAATATCACTGTGGCGATGAATTTAACCAGCCTTTTCTCAAGAGTTTTTTTTTTTAATATAGCATTCAGACCTAATTAGGACATTTTTGTAGTTATTTAGATTTCCACTAATTGTCGGATCATTGCTAGTTTTCCAAATTTAAAATTATCATATCAACATTTTGGTGCATGACCGTCTTCAAAACCTTTGATTTCAACTTGAAAAGCAATCTCGATATTCTGTCATTTAAGAATAAAGACTGCCGTATTAATACATTATCGTTATGCTTTAACTGCTCTAAAAAATAACTGGAACTACAAACACAGAAACATCTCGCTTATAATTTATATAATATTTCTATTATTACAGGGAAAGGCAGTGTATTCGTATTGCCTGATTGTTTTTTTTTTTTTTTTTTATTTCTCCCAAATGCATTTAAATAATTATTTGATTTAATGAATAATAACAGGCAAATTGATGTTTGTAACAGTTAAATTGATGTTTGCCAAAATACAATAATGTTGGTATTTAATGTTTTACTAATATCAGTTCTGTGTATATTTCATGGTTGATATAGTTGGAAGGGTGGAAGAGCACGAATGTAAGAATAAACGAAATAAGACATGGAGGATAAATATATTGAAAAGCCGATAATACAAACTAATAATAGTAAATAAGAAGATAAAATAAAAATGGACAAAAATAAATTCCTCCAAAAAATACTAAAAAAACTGATTGCACAAGATTAACCTGTCAGTATATAATTACATAATTAAAAACTAGGACTTGCAACGGTATATTATTTCTTCAATAATTTATACACATTACCATTTAGTTTTTGATATTATTTTTAAACGAAACTAATTATGTAATTTTACCAATCAATAATAATTACTTTTTATTTTTATTTTAACATTTCAGTAAGTTACGCTATTATTGTATTATTGATTTATTTTTTATAATATGGAATTTCAATGCATTTCAGTAAAAATTATTTTTGTATGGATATATATATATATATATATATATATATATATATATATATATATATATATATATATATATATATATATATATGCATATTTCATTATTTCTTATATTAAGAATAATACCATTACATAAGCATGATTTTAAAATTTTACTTTCGCCGTTTGGATTTTATCCTAAAGACTCGGATACTTAAAAGTTATCAGTTTTAGTTCGCCGGGAAACTTTCCCAACGGGAGGTCATGCCCAATTTCGAGAAGACTAAACCTAATCCTGACAGATAGTGGAAGATAAGAAGCAACTAAAACGTACTTGCCCCTCCTGAAATAACTGAAGACATTAGGGTTACTTTAGAGAGAAATAAAATTACATCCCAGCGACTGGCGGACTGGGCTAAAGCTTTTGACAGTATCGACCACTCCATCTTACTTACCAACTTCTCCAACTTTTAACTTGTATCGGAGCTGGTTAAATTGGTTTCAGTCAGTCACAAGTCCTAACTGGGATCGCCCCTTGTTTTACCTAGTAGATCCTTCCCATTCTCTTCCCCAAACTTTTATTTTACAAAGTCTGTCTTTTGTAGAAACAGTCGTTCCTTTACCTCTTTTTATTCCTTCTTTTAAATAAAAAGTATCAATAATTCAATTCTCTAGTATCCATAAAATCCACAGTAAAATAATATTTTCAATATTACCATTGATTTCACGTCTTCTTAGTCAAAACAGGATTTTACTCATGTTTGATGCACATAGAAAACTTAATATAACTTAAAATTTAAAAATGGGAAAAATCTTAATTTTTTTATTTTAGTTATATTTAGCAGATATAACTAACAACAGATGCACAAAAAAATCATTGAATTCTGAGACACAATGTTCCAGACCACAGCTTGATTTGACAAGGAATTACCAAAATGACATAATATCATTAAAACTTTTGTGGATTAAATTTAAAAAAAAATCAGAAATATATTCGTCCGTTTCCCATGTAATTTGAGGGTGATTCTTAAATTAGAGGTAATGTTCAACAAAAAACCTCAACTGAAAAAAATAAAATAAAATGATATCTCATAACCGAAAATCAGGCACATGTTAATTAATATTCTAATCTTGAGTAGGAACCATCGTGTTCGAATTCTCATTGTCGTGGCCCAAAAAGATGCCATGACAATGAGAGCCATAAACAACCATGACAATGATAAATTGAAATTTATAAAATCAATAATTATTGAATATCTGTTCAATTATTAATTTTAAGATCTTTTTTCATAAGGATAAAGATAATTTATCATGATAAAATGCGGATGTTTTTTAAAATACAAAATTATTATATCCAGTCACAATAAAAATTAGAAGAACAACTTTAATTAGTGGGAGCCAAGCGGACGTTTAAAACTACCATTAAAATGTCTCTGTTTTTAGTTTGACGTTTTCTTTGTCAATGATAATGATAATTCATTCTATTACATAATTCGAAAAATTCAACAGCATGTTATATGATAAAAAAATTAATTAAAATAATTTTCTTAAGCATCCAATTAAGAGCTGAAGACAGTAAAAGCTTGTTTTCCGAGACATGGATGAAATTGATGTTAAGATGGACGTGTGGGTAATAAAAACTATTAGGCAAAGGAATTAGGTAAGGAGTTATGCAGTTCACACCCTCAGATGTATTTGAATGCAAAACATGCTGTTTCAATTCCGTTCTCCTTGTCATGGCTGTCCCACAAAAACACTCAGAACCGAATTGCTCATCGAAACATTGCTTAGCTAAGCATTCCAATAAAATTAATTGATGCCTTTCAGAAAGAAGTGTATCGCAAGGCCGTATTATAACCAACATGAACGTAGACCCTTGGAAACCACTGTATTCAATTGGGACTTGGAAGTTTCCCGTTGTATGAGAATCGCCTATAACAGTTAAAAAATAGACAGAAAGAAAAAAATCATCTCGACGGAGTATTAATTAAAATCTTATTTCAAACTATAAAAAAACTTCTAAGCTTTAAGTTTTAATGTAAATTAGAGATTTTTTGTTCTGGAAGTTCACCTTTCCTGTTTTATCTTTTGTTTTTCTTTCCGATTTAAAGGTTAGGGAATGTTATGGGTGGAAATAAAAAAATAAAAAGGAGAAAATGAAAAACAAATACTGAAAATCGGAATAGATATATTATTTATTATTTTTTGAGGAAGTTGGCGAGAATAACCAATACCCCGAATAAAAATAATAAATGCATAGAATTCGGTCGAGATATGCTAGCTTATAAAAAACTTTTATTTTTTTCCTCAATTTTTCAATCATTTCAAGTCCCGAAAATGGCGTTTTAAGCTTATAATCTATCACAAATTTATTCCTGGCAAGTAAACCTCGTACATACACATTAAAAGGTTGCATATTTATGAGTTGAGCTTCTTACTATGCCAGGCACTAACCTAACCGGCAAGGACCGGTAAGGCTCAAAGACGAGGATAGCGACGGCGAAGTTGTACGGCCACACTTGATGCAGCAGACAAATTTAGCAGAGAGGTTTCAGAAAATCCAGGACACTCTTCAGTTTATGAAGCTAAGAGCTAATCAACTGTGGTGCAGTTAGGTCTGGAGTTAATTTTAAATCAAATTATATCGTTAAAACGAAAAAATGCAGGATCATGTTACGTGCGTGCAACTTCTGCACTTGTCAAATTCAATTCTTTCTATTCCTATTATACATTTGAACTTACAAAATGGTGGAATCAAAACTTTTATGAAGACTGGCGCATCATCCTGATAGGTGAAAGATAAGTGTAATTTAAAAACGATTCTTTTTAATTAAAAAAAACACTTTAATTGTTGTTGTTTTTTAAGATATTTTCATTTATTTTTTTTATTTCAATTTAATTTTATTATTTCAATATTTTATGAATAGGTTATTTTTTCATACTTAAATTTCCATAATTCGTATATTTTTTATATACTTTCACATCACATACTATTTCAGCTTTTTATTTTATTTATATTTTTATACCTTGTTATGCTAAACCCTGATGAAGACCTACAACTTTGGTCGTAACGTCGGCACATATTAAAACAGTTTATTACCTTTAATGTCATTTTCATTTCTGGCCGCAAACCCACCCGTCCTCCCCTTAAACGAAAAAAGTAAATTTAAAAATACGGAATGTGTGATAAGTTTACTTTTCTTCAATATTTGGCTTATTGCCGGAGCAGTATAAAAGAAACTCAGCAATTCATATTTGTCAAGGCAGCGTATGGAGAATAGGCAGGGACAACAGTTCTACAGAGGCTTTATCTGTTGTTCGGGAAAATAATGTAGCGTAAAAAAACTGCCGAAATAGGATGGGGAGGGGGAGCCAGTGTTCCACTTTGCCGAAATTTATAACGTCAACGGGACAAGATATATAGGGCGATAGCTTCGGGGGCCGATCAAAGGATAATGCTATGCTTGTACCATTCCGGGCAATTTGGTTCTGTCTGTTCCAATAGCGGGGACTTCTCCCACCAGTAGTCGGAAACACAAGAAGGAAGAAAAAAAAAAGAAACTTTTATGTGTCGGTATAAGGAGAAAGTTTGACGTATCTTTAAGGTCGGCGAGTCCCCACGGCAGTAAATAACCGAGACAAGTTTCAGAGGCTGCAAGTATTCATGCGGCATAAGTTGGGGCCCTTAACAACTTGCAAGCCCCACCGAAGCCCTTTCTTCCCTCCAGTACTAAGCACCTAACCCCCCCCTCCACCTCTTCAGCTCTTGCTAAAAGCCATTATTAGCCATATAATTATCCTCCTCAAAGAGGCTCCGTTCCAGTCTTCAAAATTACAGGAAACAGCCCACGTTTTTAGTGTTAGTAGTCGCTCTCGCCTGCCGTTCGCCCATTCAGAAGATGGTCTCAATCTTGGCGCTCTAGATTTAAATACTTGGTCGATGAAATGGATATAACTTCTAATTTTTTCTGTTCTCAGACACAGTATAAATATTGAAAAAGAGAGTTCTTTCAAATATTTTACTCATGAAATATTAATATAACATCATTAAAATCTAGAATAATAAACCAAATATATAATTAATTATTAGATGATTAAATATATATATATATATATATATATATATATATATATATATATATATATATATATATATATATATATATATATATATATATGTGTGTGTGTGTGTGTGTGTATACATATATATTCCTGATACCTAAAGGTATCCAAACTAAAACTGTTACAAACATTTTATTGACGCCAAATTAAAGTAATTATTAAATGTAATTAAAATTTTTCGCATTACAAAAAATGTTATTGGTTAACATTTTTTATAATTATTCAATATGGGTAGGTATAACTGAACTATGATCTATATATCTACCTATTTATATATTCAGTCAATGGAGGCACAGAGATAAAATGACGAATCAACGATGTTTGCTTTTGATAACGTTTTTTTTGTTACAGTAATGTTTTTTTTTTGTGATAAAAACCAATTTAGGTTTGTTAATTTAGGGTTTAATGTCCTTATCTACTTCAACTAGAACGGGATGGATATGTTATCCAGGAGATTACCAAGCTATTCTAGTTGGAGAGATAAGGTCGGAATTTATTCCGGGAGCCACCAAAAAGTTTCAACCCGCCTAAGGCGGACTCGAACCGAAACGAATAAACATGAGAAAATAAATTAAACACATACTTAAATTAAATTAATACGTAAATCAAATTAAATACGTGGCATTTAATGTTAATTAGTTAAACTGAAATTTAATTTCATTTTGGTTATATAGTCGGTGAGTATTTATAAATTTTTGCGAAATTTGCAACGCGTACTTCTAAACAACCAAGATATAGTAGGCAATCCAACGAATAAATTATATCGAATATTCTATAATTAATAAAATAGTAGGCATCGCTTATTGATATATAGACAAAACTAGCATAGAAAAACTCTTCTACAGAAATACTATTGAATAATATAAGAAACATGATATAAAAAAAAAGAAGGGTATTTATCTCATTTAGGATCTTTTCTTTCAAGGTTCTTTTCCTTCGTTTTGTACAATATATTTTTAAATACTATTGATATTATAATTACTTCTATTTTGTCTTTTCATATCTCTCAAATTGATCAATTTGTAGCAGATGTTTTATTAAAATTGTTAACCTCCAATTTTCATAATAGTCATCGTTAGTTTACTTCGTGAAATACATAATTCATTCCAAAGTAATACTTTTATAAGCGACTTTTATGACAATGCTATGTAGATTACGACTTATTAATGTATATCAATATTAGAGTAGAGTTTATTTAGAGCATAAACTAATATTAAGTTATTTAGAGTACACTCTCATTCAGATAATCAATAAAGATATACCAATAAGGTTCCTAAACAACGGAAAAAATGTAAAAAAAAAAAGAAAAAAAATGACTGATCAAACCACCTTAAGGAAAAACTATCTGCAAGAAGCATACCAGGAAACCCCCCTTACAAAAATTTGAGAGAAAGCCAATGTGGGACCTATTTGGGTTTGAGTTGACGAGTCAATTGATGCTGAGGGCCGATATACTGCAAATAACATGGTTTGCACAATATGCCCAGATTCCTCTTCAAAGCCATTTCTCCTAAATGGCCAAGATTTTTAACGACTCCTTGAATGTTCTTGGTCCAAAATATATGCCCTTTGAAAAAATGTTCTTGTTTTTGTCAGGTGGCGCTCCTTAAATGATTAAAACAGGAAAGTCCATACAACTATTTAATCATAAAATGCTTTTAGTCTCATGTCTTGTACACACGTTCCATTGTGTTTCTGCAGTTATTCGGTCAGGATTCCCGGAGGTAGATTTGTTTATTTCATCTGTTAGAAAGGCCTTTTTAAAAGCTCCAAACTGATTTAAAATTTTCAAATGAAAATTACACTGAACTGACCTCACCTCCGAGTAGTCACGGGATGCGGAACTTGGTCGGGGGCTGAGTAGGTATTACACCAAGAACTTAGACAACTTTGCTTTAAATCTAGATGGTGATTCATCCGCAACCATATTTCAAGTTATGAAATTGTAGGAAAATCCTATTTAAAAAAAAAAATCTGATTTTTATCATACAATTGCACGCACAATTACGCTTCCATGGCTCACTATCACGCAATTAGAATTACAGAACGTGCCTCTATTAAAAAAAAAGAGCTTATTAATGAAGCAATTCAAAAATGGAAGACGCCTCAGAGGAAATAGGAAACAGAATCCAGAAGAAACTCCAATATGTCTTAAAAAAAAACTATCTAGGTGGAAAAGATTATGCTGCAAATTCTCGACGTCATTAGTGGAAAGAAAATAACAGAGAGACTGTCAATTGAGTGGAACCCTTTTAAAATTAAAACTTTCTGAATCGTTCAGTTACTTTAGTAGTCCTGCGTTTTTTCAACAGACGCAGGTCGGTACAAAGGCCCGATCGACCTATTTTTGCGTTTGAAAATTTAAAAATGCATTTAAATTTCAAATGTTTTCCTGATAATGAGTACTAGATCGTTTTTTGAAATGTATAAATTAAATCATTTTTTTTATATTTAGACATTTCAAATATTTTATACTTATTTGTTTTAAAAGCATGTTTATTGATATTTGGCATTTTCAATTACCCTAGATATTACGAATTATGTCATGCCATAATCTCATTACCAAATTTTCTGGTTGTCGCTATTTCTGTGAAAGGGGGCAAAAGATTTGAATTTAAAAATAAATCAAAAAACGAACAATGTCATTATGCATAGTTTCCAAGATTGTTCACTATAAACAAAATAAAATGAAGAACTTTTTCTTACAACTATATAAGCATTTGGTATTCCTGATTTATTAAAAATAATTCTAAGAATATTTCATTTGATTTCAGTGATTTTAAAACATAAAAGAAGAGATTTATACGAAAAAAAAAATGGTTTATATATATATATATATATATATATATATATATATATATATATATATATATATATATATATATATATATATAAACCATTTTTTTTTTCGTATAAATCTCTTCTTTTATGTTTTAAGATATATATATATATATATATATATATATATATATATATATATATATATTGACGGATTGGTGGGAGCAGGTTCGGTCACATTCATCTCCTTTTGGATGCGCTCGGTTATCCATCTATTTTATGCTCCTCATAAAATACACTGTATCTTTGCTAATACTGGTCCGATTTTGATGATTTTTTTATTGTTTTTTAGATAATTTAATTACCTTCCATACAATTGTACATATTCTTTCGTAAAATGCATACTTCTTAAGCTATGCGCAAATAAAATATTCATTCCATCATAACTTTTTTTCGTGCATTTTCTCGGTGATTTACTACATAAATGAAAAGTTACAAGTGCTTTATGTAGAATAATTTAGGGAAGTTTCATCAAATTCGTTGGAGTAGTTTTCGAGAAAAATGTAAAAAAGTGTAAATTGATATAATTGCTAATCCCGGTTAGTCCGATGCGTTGTAAAATATTCTTAATTAATAAAATATTCTTAAAAAAATATTCTTAAATAATATTTATTTATTATATTATATAATTATATGTTATATTATATATAATATATATATATATATATATATATATATATATATATATATATATATATATATATATATATATATATATATATATTATATTATTATATTATATTATATATTATATTATATTTATTATTAATTTATTTAATAATATTCTTAAAATATTCTTAATTAATATAATAAAATATTCTTTTTATCATAACTTTTTTTCCTGCATTTCTCGGTGATTTACTACATTATTGAAAAGTTAAAGGCATTTATGTTGAATAATTTAGCCAATTTTCATAAAAATCATTAGAGCCGTTTTCGAGAAAATTGTAAAAAAGTGGAAATCCATGATATAATAGCTAATTCCGGTTAGTCCGATGTTACGTTACGAAGGTACAAGGAAGTAAAAAGGGAAGGTGGAAAGTGTACTGTATGAAAAAAGACTATATGCTTGTATAAATGAAAAGTTAAAGGCCTTTATGAAGAATAATTTAGGCAAGTTTCATCAAACTAGTTAGAGCCGTTTTCGAGAAAATTGTAAAATCTTAATAATTGTAAATAAACCAAGCACTTCCGGTTAGTCAATTTTGACGAAAATGTTGCTGTAACATCACATGCATGCCAACCTTACATACATAATTTCAGTATCGTACAACTTTTCGTTTTTGAGCTAGACTTATCACATACACACAGACTAGGTAATATATGTAACTTCGTATATAGGTAAGGGAAAGTAAAAATTGTATTTAAATTTAGTTGTATTTAAATAACAATATATTTTTTTAAACTTTTATTTCCTATTGTGAACAGAAGAGTCGTCAGTAATTGATGCTTTCTTCAATAGTCGATTTTTAGACCATTTTCAATTTCGTTTTTGACATAACGTGAGTGACAATCGATAGAAGTGTTGTTTAGGCCCCATAATAAATTGAAACCTAAATTTCGGATTTTTGGCGCTTAAGCCTATTCCAAAAAGCGACGAAGACATTAACTTTCAACTAGTAGAGAATCATTTCTGAATTTTCTAGGTCAGTGTGCCATTTTTTTATTTTGTATTATAGTTTCAAAGAAATTAAAACAGTACCTATTAGAACATCAAATGCATCACCGGAAAAATCGTGATTTTTGAGTATTGACATTGTTGCAGCAAATGAGCGATTTATTTATTTATATTAAAAACTATTTTTTTTAATGATATTTCACCGAGTTGTCAGATGAAAAACACTAAAAAAATTTAGATTTCATAAATATATTAAAACAATCATAGATGCAACAGTAGCATGGTTTGATCTACTTTTATAGGAATCGCTATGGAATGGTTTCTAGATTGAAGACCTTTATCACTGCATTAAAAGCTTTTTTTTACAAGACTTCTAGATGAACAGGAACGTACTCTTGAAGTTTCATAAGACAACGTATGACATCGTTTATAGAAGAGCTGGAGGTACGTAGGAATATGGAAATTCTGCATTAGAACTACGTTATAAAAAAAATCATTAATATAAATAAATGGGATTCAAAATACATTAATAAATACATTAATTTTATTTCTTTTTTTTTGGCCCAAGACTTCCTAGTTCTATGTTTTATGGAGTTCTAAGTTCTATGCAGCTCAAATTACATTAGATTTCATACTTGCTTTATCATAAGGTAGTGGAAGATCTGGAAAAAGACCTAAGATGACTAAAGAAGAAAATTTCATTAAAATTTAAACTCAGATAACACACAAATGGGTGGCATTCCAGCATCTCCGTGTGTTTCACAGAATTTTGGTCACTGATGGTAATCGGTTACCAACCTTGGGAATTTATTTTTAGTTGTTTAGAGTTTGGTATAGTCTGTAAGGTAAATTCAATTTCAGGGGGCACTTCAAAATGTAAGAAGCTCTTTATCCGGGGACGAGTAATTAACCTGACGGAAAGTTTCCATTTGTCAACTAGATAATTGGCATGCCTGGTGAACGTCAGAACAGCTTCACTACACATTCTACATTTCTGACAGACATGATCTATTTATTTGAAGGATAATTTGATAATTAAAAATGTTAATCGGTGAGAGATGATGATATCCAAAAGTACATTAAGCCGACAAATGCAGACCCAAGTTGAGACCAAGTTTTGAAACGTCCCGTCTTACTTTATCCAAACCTAAATGTCTTCCAACTCCGTTTTCGGGGTTTTCTTAATTGGTTCCAAAAAGGGAAACAGTCCCGGCTGGGTTTAATTTCGACTTTATGCAATTTAAAAACTCTAGAGAAAGACAGTCCCTTGACAATGAGAGTGGGGTAATTAAATGTTGGCAAACCATTAGGCAGCAACTGGGTATTGGGCCCCAGAACCCTTATCGTGAGCAACTCTTAACATTAACCACTTTGGTTAACTAAATGACTCGAGGCACCTCTTTTAACCAACTCAATTAAACTCCATATCGCTTCCATCCAACCTCCCTTCCAAGGAGAACTTTTGTCGGACCGTTTTATTACAGAGAACTGTTCAGGCCCCCTGAAATAAAGCATTCATCCTTCACAATGAAGATATTCAAGCAATAAAAAGAGATTATAGCGCTGAATAGGCCTTAAGATATGTTCTGTTACGACATCGAGTCGGAAATAAAATCGTCAAGTCTCTATTTCATCCACAGACAACAATTTACTATCTGCGACTAATTATTAACGACAGACAAGTTGTAAATTCAATGCCGTGAAAAAAAATTAATGTATTAGACACCTTGACAATATCTTCCAATCGATATGAAATACAGTATAGACAAACAACTTAAGGAAAAACCTATTAGTGCACATGCGACTAACAATAATCTTTTGTTTAAAGGGAGAAGTTGGTCGGGGGGTGCGGTCAAAGAATTAGACTACTATAAGCGAACTTATATAATTGTGCCGACGTTTCGGCCTAAGTTTTAGGCCATCTTCTGGGCTAAAAGGAAAACAAAATAACAACAATGAAAAAAGAGAAAGAGGCAGTACCAGCAACAGCAAAAATGATAAAAAACAGAAAATACAAGTAAGATAAAAAAGTATGAATTATAAAAAGAAAAAGATAACACTAAATTACATAATACAAAAGACAAATGAAAAAATAAAATAAATGAAATAACAATGTAAAAATTAAAAATTAATTGAAAATAAAAATAATGCGATATTTACACAGGGAATACTTCACTATTTTCAATTAATTTTTAATTTTTACATTGTTAAGGATGAATTAATACATTCAACTTTCTAATATATAATTTAAAATATTCATATTGAATAAGCAAGCAGTGTTAAAAAAACAAAAACGGGTGTTAACGTTATTACCGTACGATATATGGGAGCTCAATGCTTTAAAGAATAATAAAACCATGGAGTCGCAAGAATATGAAAAGATATAAAACGAGAAATATAAAAGGAGGAAGAAAGGATATGCAAAAAAGAGGCAATATCAAGGTTGAGGAGAGAGAGTTAATTCAGACGAAAGTTGACCGGTCCCTTTAATACCGCACATAAATAGAAGAGGCCATAAAGGGAGTGGGTGTTATATGGAACCATGGACAAGGATTTCGGAGTCCCTTTCAGATTAAACTACATATGGACCCTCCGTCTTTTCATATATATATATCTTAGGAAAGACCGTCTAGGGCAGCCGCGTTCCCTTCGAGATTAAAAAGAAAAAAAAAAGCTTGCCCTATCTTGAAAATAATAAAAGGTACGCTTTGAATCAGATTGTTAGTAAAAAGGCACTAATAAAACACCTATAACGTTAAAAATCAATACAAGACAGGAAGGTTATCGAGATTATTTAATCCTTCCACAAAAAAAAAAATAAATAAATAAAAAAAATATATATATATATATATATATATATATATATATATATATATATATATATATATAAGGAGCGAAAACTTTTTCTGTGTTACTATATTTACAGAACAAATGTACACCATGAGAGCAATAGAGCAAAGTCAGTAAATTAAAAAAAAAAATAATAGAAAAATATATTATAACGAAAATTATATATACTAAAAAAAAATATATACAAAAATAGTATTTAAAGCAAAAATTTAATTTGGTGATCAAATTAAATTGATTGTTTATAACTTAAAAATAACTGAGTGTATAAATACATATATATATATATATATATATATATATATATATATATATATATATATATATATATATATATCATACGCGTGCGAAGGGTAGAGGTTGAGGGTGCATACATAAATAAAAAAAAATTTTTGCCTATAAAACAGTAGATAAAAGGAAATACTCAAATAAAAAAAACACACAATGTATAGAACGAACATTAAAAAACTTCAACTAAATTTTTTTTGTATTCTAAGATTGTTACTTTTTTGGTTTAATTTTAACACAAAAATTGTTTAAAATACGTTTTATGCAGCATATTCTTTAAAACATTCTCTAGGGGAGTAAAGTATATTCCTGGACCGCGTGCTGTGGTTTATGCATCCCCTAGCAAAGGATGCTGCGCACGCCTGTGGTATATATATATATATATATATATATATATATATATATATATATATATATATATATATACACACACACACTATTATGGAATATTTTATTAAAATAAATAATATATGAAATAATGTTTTTATTCTGTAATCAAAATAAAGGCTCCAGCATTAGTCCTTTACCGCTATGCTTAATAAAAAATAAACTAAAGATAAATTGTATCTGAAATAATATTAACTTTTAATAGCTGCTTTAAAAAATAAATACTTTTTTTTTTAAAACTCATATTATCGGAGTAATTTAAATATAATTTTGTATAGATAAATGGCGAATAACAATATGAAACTTGGACTTAAGACAAATAAGAACATATCGTTGTGATTCGCTCAGAAATATGACTTTCTGGACAAATTACATTTTCAGTTATGTCCATTACACGTAATATTTTCTAAAATAACTTATTTTTATAGATAAATAGAAAGGTTTTTACTCGATTTAGAAAAAATAAAAACGGTGTTCAACTACATATCAGAACAAAAAAACTGTTTATTTAAGTTAAGATTAAATTTGGTTAATTTAAGTCGTTGTGTAACAAATAATCGTTCTTCACTAAATTTTATCTCAGTTCTTTAGCATACCTCTGAAATTACCAAATGTATCAATAAGATACTAAATAAATGATATGATTACAGATATATTCTGAATAGTTATATTTCATCTGTATTCTTTTCTTTTTTTCTCAATTTGGCTCAAGACTTCCATTGAAGTCCTATACAGCCCATTTATATTCTTTAGACAATTTTTAATTTAATGAGCGTTCGGAAATTTTTGTACTTGCGATAAATAGTACTATGACCTTCGTAGGGGTTGGATGAAGTCATGTATTGGAACCGAAGACTATATATCAGTATCAGGACGGTGTTAAACATTAGGGGAAGGGGGGAGGGGGAGGGAGAAGGTGCTGTTGCATATACTAGGACGGAGACCCAAGGCATATATCAAGAAGGCCACGGCTCCAAATTCTCCCGTATCTCTTTTTCATTATTCACTCCTCCTATGTTGTCACCTGCCTTCGGTGAATTAGAAGGTTCCGGTACCTTGCTTTCGCTCCAGTTCGGATTCTATTTATGCCCGCGTGGGAGGAGCGCCAGTCGATAAGAGGCGTTGAAATGTTTAGTGGGGAAGTTAATATTTTACATGACAAAAAAGAAAATCAGAATATCCTTTCGACGGTAAAAGTTATTTTTAAATTTATCAATGGTAAGGCATTTTTTTTTTTTTTGGCGCTTAATGAAACTAGAATATGTTCCAAATTATGTCAAACTGATCTAAAAGATTAAACATTATTAAAAATAGATTTACTATGCAAAGCCTTTTACCCCACAACCTCTGCGGATTAGGGATGTTGGAAAAATAACGATATATAAATATATTTTCAAGAAATATATCGATATTTTTGTCCGATAGTTTTTTCCCATATACCGTAATATTTAGGTTATTAAAATTTAAATAAAAAAAAACCGACAAAATAATTTTTTTAAATATTTTTCCAACCAAAAATGTCTATAAGAACGGTTGGCTCGACAAAAAAAGAACAAACAAAATTATATTTATATAATAGAAATTTTATTAATTTTTCTCTCAAGTTCTTAATAAGTTTTTTTTATTTTCAAATATAAATAAATTGATGGGTTTTTTTTTTGTGATAAGTAAAATATAAGTATTTGATTATATTTAATACTATACTATTAAACTTATTACAAATCTAAGACTTGTTAATTTATCTTACCCTCTTCGCCATGGGAGGAGTAGGCAGAGGGAGTGTCAACCCTCCCTCTCTCTCTTCCCAATAATACGAAAACGCCAAAAGTTGGTAAATTTGAGAACCTGCTCCAAACTGCGAAAATTGAGGTAAAACATTTTTTGTTCAAAGAGTAAAATTTTTACTAAAATCTAAAACCAATACGAATATATAGCTTTTGAATAAAAAAAAATGACTATTTTCCTTCTAATCCTAAAAGAAATCCATTTTGTCTTGAAATCAAACAAATTACGAAAAATCTTTTTAAAAATCCAACTAATATGAACATGAATTTATAAAATGCAAAAGCTGAAAATAAGAGTAAACAGACAATGAAACCCGAGTGTTTCCAAAATGATCTTAAACGATTATAGTTTTGTTTATAATAGTAGGAAGATGAATTATATAATGTTTGGATCAGTCACTGTTATACAAAAAAGAAAGGAGAATGAAATTTAAATGTTTTAATTATATTTACGTTTCTTATCATAATACCTCTCCTTAAACACTTAGCTCAAATAATTTCTCAGTTGTCAACTTGAAAAAAACTCTTAAATGATATAATGGATGGTATAATTCATGCAAATGGTCTATAAAAATTAAAAATAAAACTGACCATTTTCTTTTTGAAAATCAAATAAAAACCGATTAAAGCTAATAACTAAATCCAAAGGTAATCCCAGGACCATTTTAAATAAAACATAACATTAAAAGAAAATCGCAATAATTATATTTCTGCAAAATAATCCTAATTATATCTGAAATAATCCGAATTATTAATTTTGTTCTTTCCAAAAATATTCTTTTGGAATTTTTTTGAATTTTAGCAGAATATTTTTATTTCTGAATCTCAATAATTCCGGTAAGATACACTGACATTTTGTATTTCAATAAATAATTTGTTTCATATCACTTTACCAATCTCAACCTTTTCTTTCTTTCCGTGCAACATTACTTGATTAATAAATCTCGATTATACTTAATGCCATGGAGTCAAGCTAAACTAATGAAACTTTGATGATAAGGCTCTCTATACTGCCCGGCGCGCCTCATATACCATATCGCACAACAGACTATCTGCCAATCAAATAACATGGACACACACTATAATCACTCGATTACTATTCGACTACTCATTCGATTACTATCCCAGACTTTTTCGGGCCCTTGGAAAATGAGAACAACAAGAGCATACCACACCACCCCCACTCTTTTAATCCTGATCATTGATTAGAAATGATGGACTACAGCCAATGATCCCAAATCAAATCATTCATGCGGTCAAATAGATCAGCTGAGATGGACTCGTTCTGTAGTGATTCAATTACAGATATGTAAATTGCGACCGTTGGCCTCATCATCAGTCAGCTGTAATAGTCGCGTGTGCCCCCGCAACCGATGCTCGGCCAACGATATTATTCCTCTGTGGGCTCAGATCAATGAGTTTAGTCTTTATAACGTAGATTTTATGTTCCCTAGGCCAGCGATATATTTGAATATAGAGTTATTTATGTAATAACCGCATATACACTAAAAAAATACATAAAATCTATAAAACGAGTTTAAGGATCAATACGGTAAATTTCAGTTCTTTCTGGCGAATGTACAGGGTAGCAAGCAACTGAAGAGTTAGTCAAACTTCTGCTGTTCAAGTCACAATAGTTGCGTTCACAAAAGCCAATTTTGAAATTAAATTATTTATACACAAGACCTTTTCGACCTTTGCGTCATTTTCGCTCTACGCCACAAAGTTACAATTACATAAGATTAAGGATAATTACAGTTTTTAAATACAAGTTACAAAAATCTATAAATATATATACATACATATTACACACACACACATATATATATATATATATATATATATATATATATATATATATATATATATATATATATATATATATATAAATAAAAATATAGAGAAAATAAATTTAAAAAAGAAAATTTAGATAATTATTATATTTGTTGTGTTGCTTCCTGGATTAATTTGAGTGTACTTACAAAAAAAAATCAATCACAAACAAAAATAAAGCAGATAAACAGGTACAGAAAAATATTTAAAAAATGATAATAAAAAGAAAATTTAGATTAATTATTTAATTTTAATAAATATTCTTTTTTTCTAAGAATGAAGAATAAATTGTTTATAAAATTTCATCATTTTAAAGTATATAAACCCTTAAAAATGTTTGTGAAGAGATGTTTTGAAATTAATTTACGTGCCGGAATTCTTCGATTAGAGGTGGTTTTTATGTTAATTTTTAAAATTACTTCTTTAAACTCAAAGGATCTTTCAAAAATTCAAAATTAATCAAGAACTCTATTTTTTTTTCTTTTTTAAATCATCATACTTCTTTTACTTTAGTTATTGAGGAAGTATTGTTTCCGAAATAGTTTTAATAATTTTTAGTCAGGAAGAATGTTCAAAAGTCTATTTTCATGAAACGAAAAGAAATAAATAAAAACGAAAGGTCAATATATTTATGCCAAAGATAACTCAGAGCCGCAAATTGTTAATTATCCTATTTCATAAAATAAGTTTTGTTGTTATATTTACGGGGAAGTCTTCAGGTACATTACTGAAAATCATTGGTGAAAGTGAAGCTTCGGGTAAATTATCCTCATCTTCAAAGAGTAATATTCTCGTCACAATGTTTTATAATATCAGTCAATGAATACAAATAATTATGGAAGTCAATTTCACCAACGAACTTCTGTAACGTTTCATTAAGTTATTAATATTCATCGAGGGATTAATTAATATTAAATCATTATTCATCATCATACTCTTTTCCTCTCTACCGCTGCGCAGTGTGGGGATGCCCTCTGTAGAGGTTGACCCAAGTGTCCCTTTCTTGGACCAATTCTCTCCTCCTGCTCCAATCCAGCACTCGCTTCCTGAACGCCTCCCGCACACCTTCTTCGCAAGTGATCCGTGGTCTTCCTCATGGTCTTCTTCCGTCTACTCTCGTCTCATACGTTATCCTCAGGAGGTGCTCAAACTTAGTTTATTTTTTTCAAGAGTGGTTTCTACCGGCTGTACTTCGATCGAAGGTTCGATCTTATCATAGTGTTGCGGATCGTATCTCTTCTGATCCTTCCTTCAACCTTTCTTAGGTTTCTCATTTCCATTGTCTGGATCTGCCCTTTGTGTTTTGAGGTAAGGGTAGTAAGTAATTCGGAGGAGTAAGATAGGATGGGCAGGAATGTAGACTTGTAGACGGATATCTTCGTCTTCTTCGTCACCTCTCTTTTATTGAGGAAACCTTTCCGGACTGCGTTGAACGATCTGCCAGCTGCTTCCAGCCTTTGTGACACCTCTCCATCGATATAACCGCTTTCGTTAATCCAGGCACCTAAATATTTAAAATCCTGCACCTGTTCTAGGACTGATCCCTTCAGTCTCAATATTCTCATAACACGGTGAGGACGTCTTACTATTCTCATGCATTTGGTTTTGTCTGGATTAATATCCATGCTAATGCTCCTCAAATCTTCTTGCATGATATTTACGTTGCGTTGTAGGTCCCGGTCATCCGCAGCGAACACGACGAGGTCATCAGCAAAAGCGAAAACTTTATACAAAGTAGGCTGTAGGTTCCTATGCCCTAATTGAAAACGCCGCAATCTGGATTTAGCTCTCTTCAGCACCTTATCCAGTACCAATATGAAAAGTAGGATACTTAGGCTGCATCCCTGGCGTATTCCCTGCGTCGTTTCAAACTCCTTGGAGGTGTGGTTGCCAGTCCTTATAATGTTTCTCGTCTTTCGGTAGAGACTCTTGACTGCCAGAATCGTGCCAATATCAACCAGTTTTTCCAACAGAGCTCGCTCTATATCCTCCGTTTTGACTCTGTCAAATGCCTTTTCTAAATCAACGAAGCAGATAGAAAGTTCTTTACCTTTCTCGATGGACTTCTCCATGACCTGCCTCAAAATGTAAATAATTCATTATTATTAAGATGTATTATTAGAAGATTAAAAAAAAAAAATTCTTAAGTCTCTCAAAAAAACACGAAACAGCCAACAAGTCCACGTTGACTCAATTCAGGCATCATGAGCGATATTAATTAATTATTAATAACCTTTATCAGGCGTGTTGTTACTTCCCTTTGTCTTTAGTACGTGTTGAATTGTCTTGGAGTGAAGAGCTGTTTCTTTTTGGCATTCCTTTTTTTAAACTGTTGATGTGAGATATGCTGTTTCTAGTCAGCGTTTTCTGTCCTGATGTTCTCCGAATCAGCGAAACGTTGCCTAGTTAGTGATTCACTATTTATTTTTGAGAGACTTGAAACTTTAATTTTATATACTTGTAATAATATACAAACAATATTTATTTTGTCTCCTTTTGTGTTTTTGAAGGGAGCATTAATAAAAATTGGAGTAAAAATTCGATTAACCATCACTCGTTTATCCGCCAGTTCCAGTCAACCGTCAGTACAGTAGAACAGCGGGTTTTTTAACTCATATTTGAATTAAATATGAGTTAAAAACCCCAAAGAAATATGTCAAAGCAGAAAGGCGTAGATGCCAAAACAAATAATTTGAGATTTTTAGTGAAATAAGTTCTTTCAACTCTCCTAGCGTAATATAAAATCACTTTATTATAAAAATTTTAAATTTCTTGATTTTTTTTTTCGCTTTAAATCTAGCGTGAGATAAAAGAACTATCGCTTACGAACCTTCTCTAAAAATCTCAATTTTTTCGTTTAGTCGCTAACGCATTTCTGCTTTGATAGGGCGATATATCTTATGTGGTTTGAAGAACAAGAAGAATGTAATCCAACGCAGGCCCTATAGGTCGACAATATGTGGAATATTCCCGTGTTGCTTGCTTGTGCTCAAAAGAGACAAAAGAAAATGACGGATTATTTCAAGCTCAATAATCGCTTTATAAATTACATATTATCAATCAGATGTTAGTTTTTTAATGTAAATCTTTTGCAGTCATTTAATAAAAACTGTTTTTATATCGCAAACGTGTATAATTTATGTTATACTAAAATTCGAGTAAATTGATTGCTATTTATAGGTTTAGGGATTCTTCTAATTTCCTAATGGCATTTCTGAAATTTTACTATATTAAGAATACTAAATTTCCAAATATATGTCAAATATAATAACTATTCTCATTTGTAAATAAAAAATTCCGTGTATAACGTAAACAGCCTAACTAATATCGAGGGGAAGCTATAGAGATGTATACTGTTAACTCCGCTGATACCATCGCCCCACAGCCGTACTACCAAATCCCCAGGCAACCATACAGACATCCCGTCCAATATACGGACTTCACACACGGCGGCAATATTCTAAACTTCCGCGGAGCATCAGATAGCCACGATCCCATTTGAAAGCATAGTATGTATGTTATTTTCCTCAGTCGCCTATATAAAGCGAGGGTTAGGTTATAAATGAGTTTGGAGGGGGCGGGTTATTACCGCCGAGTTAGGTTGTAAAGATTAACGACTGGGGTTGTAAAGCCTACAAAGTGACAATGCACTAAGATAACATTGATTCCCGAAGTGTCGTAAAGTCGGCCCCTGGAATACTGCACTCTAAAACGAAGCCCCTCTGATATTGTCCTTATATACCCTCACTCCTTCCAACCCGCCTACGATTACAAACACAGCGCTACGTTTTTATGCCCTGCGTAAAGATTCCGAATGGAGATCTCTAGCCAATTGATTCACGAGGAGATGTTTGAATAAAAGGTGAGAGATGATAGAACAAATTTATCGCTTTAAACAGTCTTTAAGTGGTGCCTCTCTGAAATACGAACATTGCGCGTAAGAACGGAAATACAGCAAACAGTGGGGAAGTTTATGATAACGGAAATGAAACTGTACTAGGAGAAAAGAAGAATACTAAAAGCATCAATATTGCTCGATTGCTATTAGATTATATCAACATTAATTAAAGCTCCCCCACCAATGGAGCTGCACAGGGCCATAAAAGCAACCCTTGGCATGAATGAAGTCGTTATCTTCTGACATAAAACATTCCATACTGGTTATATCCATTCTATAACGGTGATCTTAGCGAAATGCTCATCTCTGCGCACCCTCATCCGATTGCTCATCCAGTGAGAACATGTGCCTCCGCGTCTCTTGGGAGCAGCAGTTTGGAGTTGAGCTGTCATCGGATAAATATAAAAATATCAAGCAAAGGGAAATATGAAGCATCCACGGTCGAATTTACAATAAATATATAACATTTGTCTTTCCACAGTTAAACATTATTGGTTGACACGAGCGTTTTTGGACTACCTAGCAGTAATTGTCAAGTATTTTCAATAAAAATGTATTATTGTAGAAATGTCAACGACAATCACATAATAGTCAAAATAATTTTTTTTTTATTTCTAAAGTATTAATAAGAACATCATTATTATTCCAGAAGTATTTACAAACGTTCAGTAATTAAAATTAGTAAATAAACAGACATTCATTACTTAAGCGTCGTCAAAGTAAAAAAATAAAATAAGGCTAAATAGTCTTGGCTTCAGAGTTCATTCTTATGGGAGCTTCTCATTGTCGGGATACGTAGCCAATATGGATTATTTTAATTATTTATTTTTCGGGAGAGGGGAAGACGAGGTGACAGTAAAGGCAAAGAAAATGTTTGACTTCTTACTTCTATTATTATTATTGACTAGTCATATGGCGTATTTTCGGTGTCCTACACCAGACTACTATTCGATTGGAGCTGCCACTCAGATGCTATTCCGAAAATCAACAGTAGTTCACAATCCATGATTTCATAAATCTATACTTCATACCAGCTGGTTACCCGCAGTGGAGTGCCAAGATGGGGGCGAGGGGAGCGGTCCGCATCCATGGAAGGGGGGAGGAAAAGTGGAGAATAAAAAAATACATTACTGAAATTGGAAGTTTATATCAAGCATTATTTTTGCGATTTGTGTATAACATTTTATGGCCTTGATATGATCTTATTATAATGCATAATGTTAAGATGTAGGCTACTCTTATTTGTAATGCATACTGCATTTTATAATGAAAAATTTAAATGATTAAATAATTATTAGAAAAAGTTCAAATTTAATGTGAAAATATTACTATACCATAAATTCACTGTTAGCAGAGGTTTATAAAAAATAAATAAATACATATTTCCATGTTTACTTAGGACTGAGGCCGTAAATGAGGTAAAAAAGAGGCCGTAAGAGAAGTGGAACACTCCGGGCGATGGAGAGTTGTTATTTATATGACCGTCTTCTACTTCAATTATTTTTTAAATTTAATTGATTATTTTTTTTTTTTTGTAAGTTCTGTTTTTGTAATGGATTAATAATAGCATAACTCTGAACTCAGTATGCCCGCTATTTTGTTTCTAGATTGTGGATAACAGATGTTAAAAACCCTTTTACGGCTCTAAATAACAACATTATGAAGTTTGTCCTAAATTGGTTTAGCAGTTTTTCTACGAGCGGACAGACCATCTAGGAGGTTTATGAGGTTTATCAAGGCTCGAGATATAACAACGGAAAAAAGGTTTGTCGAAAACGTTTTCTCGACAAATAAACCAAAAAAAATAAGTAACAGACATATGGCAATTTATCTGTTATTATATTTGTAGAAACTATTAAAATTTATTATATTAATAATTAATATAATAATAGGTTTCCTTTATATTTCATTTATTAATGGCATCCTTTTTAAAGCATTTTAAGGTTTAGGGATTGTACCACCATCCTCAGAAATATTTTTCTTATCACTAGTGTTTGGGAAGTGCAGCCAATAGTCCTGGTTATGACTCTGGCATTTTTAATATGTGAAAAAATAATTTAATTTAAAGCAACAACAGAAATATTTGTGCAATGATAAGAAAAATATTTCCGAGGATGGGGCTACAATATCGAAACGTTGGAAAGCTTATAGATTATTGACATCCGCATGGTGGTATTATATAATAATATAGATATAATAATAAGACGCGGAATCCCAACTTCGCAATTCATTTAAATGAAAAAAAAAAAAAACATAAGTTCATCAAAGACTCCTGAATGAATCCTGATGAATAATATCAATATTCATGTATCAATTTAAATACATCACGTTGAAAACAGCATCAAATTAAATATATATGAAGCACTTGAAATAATAAAATATTTTAAATCCAATCCAGATTTTTGCTTAAATGACCAAATAAATATCTCCAATAGGCCAATCTTAAATTTATTCCCATCTATGACATTAAAAACAATTACTCACCGGCATTACTGGAAAAATCCTGACTCTTAAACCGTTTACCTAACAACATACTACCTACCTTTCGTTCATTGTTAGTTGAATGCGAGAAGAAACCAGTACAAACTTTTCTGTTTGATATAATCCATTTAAATCTAGGTGAGTACCAACATGTATTTGATTTCTTGTATAAATTAAATTTATAATTCATAAATGCTTTATAATACTTATTTATACTACATCTAATTTAATATGTATAATAATACCAAACTGTATTTTGAATTGCTTATTTTTGAATTTTTGTATGTTTTTAGAATTGAAGATGAATCTATAACATTCGAAACTAGTTTTCAATAAAAATAAAATTATAGAAGTGGCAAATAGCTTATAGATAGAGTTATAAATATAGTATAAATGAAGCCTTTTTGCTTAAGTATTAAGGGATGAATGTTAACTGTATAGTAGAAAATTGAGAAGAATATTTTAAAATTGAGATTGTGTGAACCTGACATAATTTAAAAGTATAAGGATATAGAATTGGTAGAGTCTCTAAAAACAACATTATTCTATTTTATATAAGATTATTCTTTTATATATAAGTTCTCTTTATTAATTCATAAAACTAGATTTTTTTTTATATCTCCTGCTCGTCTATCCTTTTCAAAGCATAGACATATTTTCAAATAAAATTCTCCTCAAATGAAAGAAGCTAATAAGAGAGGACATATAAAAGAAGCTGACGGGAACCTGATATAGCACAACCCCCAGAAAGGTACAATAAAACCTACTTTCCAACTGGTAGAGGGAATATACTGCGCACTTTCTGCCCTACACTAAGGTCTGTACATTATGTACTGCGCGCAGAATCGCCCGCTAATACACATTACCACATAAATAGCAGAGCAACACCTGCCCCTCAGCCAGCTTCTGTACCTTCCAGTCTAACGGTAATAAATGACATAACAGTCATATATTTATTACTAGCTATATTCCATGAAATAAATTGTTCCAATAAACAATAAACCATAAAATTGAAATGATATGTAAATATCTAAAATTTGACAGAAACAGAAATTTTTGTTCAAGAGGTGTATTTTTCAACATGATGTCTTCTATGAGGATTGAATTTTATAAAACACTATTTAGTTTTGGAACGCATGATTTATTTCTAATCAATGATAACCATTAAGTGAAAATTAAAGAATTAAAATAATGAGTAATTTAATTGTTTTTTAATTAAAATTATTGTTATAATTATTTCGTAAGGTATAGTATAAAGTTGTGAGAATTATTAATTTCTGTAAGAATTATGAATAAGCGTGTTTTTAAACGACTTTTCAAGACGGTAGTATCAAATTTAAATAAACGGATAGAAATCTTGTAATTTTAAATAGTAACATAATTTCATATCTTCATTCTAGCTTCGTTTCTTATTTTGCCATCTGAGGAGTTTTCTTTTTTAAAAGTTAATATATTCATTTCTCAAAAACAAAGACTTTTTTTTTATTAATTAATATTCTACACCTCAAAATTATGAAGTTTAGTTCAAGTCTTAAATTTTTCCCAGTCCAATAGGTGCCAATATTTTCAATAAAAGTTTGCCTTGTCTCCATGAGAAGCCCCCATAGCAATTAGTTTTTGATAATCTTCGAAAAGTCCATATAATGACTTTTTATAGAAAAACATTTGTTGCGCTTAAGATCTTCGGCATTTGTCGATGTGCAAACACAATAATCTTGTGAAACCCTTCGGTTTCGAACTTAAATCTGCGTTGAGGATGACATATTGGTTAATTAAATAGTGATCTACATTAATATTAACTCAATTAAATTCTATAATATTTATGTTATTTAATAATAAAAGTTTGGAAAATCCAAAAGATTTATTAATCAGAACTAGAATTGAATTGTGAATTTCGAAAAGAGCTGGGGATTTATTCAAAACGAACTTTTTCCTTTCTTCTTTTTTTTTTTCTGTACTTATACATAACGATATTTTATGGGCGATAACGGCTGACATTTTGTGATGAAACACACGAAGAAAGTAAAATCTTTTCAAATAAGTCCAACTGTTCAACAGCAGTTTAGTTTTTTTTTGTCTCTTGAATTTTTTTTAACTTTCCGAGATTCATAAGCCCTTTTAGAAATTCACAATTCCATTTATTTGTGGATTGGGGAGAGGGGAAACGGAAGTGATCCCCATTACCTCAAACGTTAAATTTAAAATTTTTGTATTTACCGAAAAAAAAAATTAATTTGTAATCGTTATGGGGTCTTGAAATGTAATATTTTTATAGTACAAGTCCTAAAAAACAACCAATTTTTATAAACAATATATCAATACATTAAAATATTTACAAATATATATATATATATATATATATATATCTATATATATATATATATATATATATATATATATATATATATATATATATATATATATATATATATATATATATATATATATATATATATAAAACGCAGAATTGAAAGAAGAGCGCATAATACGAAAATTATAGTTTTTGCTTGGAGAACTTCTAATATATAACTTCGTATATTTCTTTTAAAAGAAATTTCAGATTTTTAGTTTTAACGTAAAAAAAATTATTTTAGTTTTTTATGAAAAGCTACCAATTATGAAAATTTCCGACTTGATGTTTTATGAGTGAGTTGAAGGACAGCAATATATCAAAATGGGCAAACTTCAAATGCTTCTGCAAAATTCCACTTTTTACTTCCTTCAACGCATTAAAGGAAGTATTGTTAATCGCGAAAATTTTCGGTTTTCAGATTTCAACGGAAATATCCATTTTGAACATCCCTGAATCCATTTCAACTTTCGAGGTTACCAAGGTTTGGTACTGACGCCTATACGTACTAAGGCTTGTATCTCGCATAAATCAAAAACTTTTTTTTTTTTTTTTTTAACCCAGTATATATGCACCGCGGCCTATTAATACCTATTGTGCGTTGGCCTAAACCATAGAAAGTTAAAAATTTGTAATTGGGATTGTTGTAATATTTGGACCTCTCTTTTTGGTCACTACATGATCACCGGAAATGGCACTTAACTTTAAGGCCATAATAGATTTTCACAAGAAAATATATTAAAATATAACGCAAAATTTTTAGAATTTGGTATATAAGAATTCACTCACTCACTCTGGCGCAACAGCCCTAGAAGGGCCTGGGCCTCCTCCACAATCTTACTCCTTTTCTTTGTATCTGGTTTCACAACAGTTGCTATTTTCCGGGATAGGGGCGTTAACCCTATGCCCAACCTCCAGCCTGAAGGGCGGGGATTTTTGTATCAGGGTTTACCTTAGCCTCTGAACTTTCGTTCTCACCCATAAGGCAGTGGGGGAAGGTGTTCTAGGAATAGAAGGGTCAGGATTTGAGGGGCTATTAGGAAAGGGAACGATAGGATAAGGTAAGATGTCAACGGTCAGTTGTCCCTTTAGTCGCCATTTACGACAAGCGGTGAATACTAAGGGTCTACTCTACCCCCGAACCCACAGGGGCATTATTATATATAAGAATTATATATTAATATAAATAACATGGTAGATTTTTCTTGAAAATTAGCAAACCGGAAGTGGTACTTTACATGAAGGTCTTAATAAACTTCCATCAAAAATTATATTAAAATATAATGCAAAACATCTCAAATTTGGTACATAAGACTTTTATATTAATATTAATAATATACCAGATTTTGGTTAAAATTAGGTAGCCGGAAGTGATACTTTACCTAAAACTGTTCTGTTTTTATTTTCCTCTCGCCTTCTAGGAAAGGAGGAATAAGAATCGTGCTATATATATATATATATATATATATATATATATATATATATATATATATATATATATATAATGTTATTTTAACAAAAATTAATGAGTTGAAATAGATTTTATTTGGGACATTATTAAACTATTTTAAGGTTTTAGAATACACTACTACTGCAGGAAAAAAATAAACTTATCGCTAATTCCATTGCATCAAGGATTACTAAAAAATTATAGATATAATTTGTTTTTAAATTATTTTTTTGAACATTTAGAATACAATTAAAAATAATAATACCTCTATACAACTGGCCCATTCCATTTAGCTACAGAAGCATACCGACGAACAACCGCTTCCATTTTTCGTTCCATTGTCAACAGACGGGACAAAAGATTGGAAATACATGCAAGATGGCGCCTGGTAGAGGCGATAAACATTAGATGAGTGGATCAGAGACTAGTCATACATATTGCATGACCGGGAGGTGTAATCAGCGCTGGACACTCGAGGCACTATAGATAATATAGCACCCCTATTCAATACCCCTACTGTCTCCAATAACACAATGTCTACTTAGGGCTTCTTGCTAAACACGGTATGGCTATGACAGGCGGTATAACGCCGGATTTAGAGCACTCGCCAATCACAAAACCAAAATCAGCTAAAGGGAAAACTATATTCTCATAACATTAAAACAAAAACATGTGCCATAGCTTGTCATTCCAACTCCACTATATCCTCAAAACAAATTATGTCTCAATCTACGTCTAATTATTGCATTGTCCATAATAATATATAGTAATAAAGCAAATAAAAATAAATAAATTGAACACACATTGAATGTTATTCTAATCCCTAAATAGTAACAAAATCTAGTCCGTATCACTAAGAAACAACCTGAACTAGGTTTTCAAATTTGATAAAATTAAATTTTTAGTAGTAAAATTGCACTGGTGAGCAATAAATAATAATGTGAAATTTACACCATATTTACAAGACAAATTTGTTATCTTATAAGATACCATCGTTAATTTAGATGAGATAAGTCAGTTCAAAATGCAATAAAAATATAAGTATATATATATTTTTTAATTAGGCAACTGCAATACTAGTAATAATTAGTAATAGATAAATTAATAATCGACTGATGTAATAACTTAATATATTCACTTCTTAGAGGCTTGTCATATCTATAGCGATATAAGAGAAAAACATATTTTAAATTACTGACTTATTAAGTTTTATAAGGGGCACTGTTGTAAGATTTACAAGATACGTATTTAGTTGAAGAATGTATATATTAAAACATAATTGTTCAAAGCCTATGTATTTTAATTAATTAAATACAGATGTAATTTTATTCTAATCTGAATAATGTTACAAAGTGCCAATGTCGAGCAATAAATAATAGTTCTATGTCGAGCCCGTACCTTACATACAAGCTAAATAGAACAATAATAACACTAATCTAAGAAGACCATATATATATATATATATATATATATATATATATATATATATATATATATATATATATATATATATATATATTTTTTTTTTTTTTCTGTTGGCACTGTAGACCGTGGAGATCCTTGGTCGCGCTATGTGATACCACACCGCAATTCTCAATTTAAGTATACGGGGTAGGGTCATCACTCCTACGCCAGGTCTTTTTGTGAGTTGCCTCCAAGTAGGCTGACGGGCCTCACATACCCGGCGGGGAGGATAAAATGCTTGAAGTATTTAATTTAATTAAATTAAATTCATGCCGGTGCCGGGATTCGAACTCACAACCATTGGGTTTGTGAGTGAGCGTTAACCCGCTCGGCCACCTCGAACCCCTATATATACATATATATATATATATATATATATATATATATATATATATATATATATATATATATATATATATACATATATATATATATATATATATACATATATATATATATATATATATATATATATATATATATATATATATATATATATATATATATGTATATAAAATAAATAAATAAAAAGTAAAACAGAAAGTATTCGCATCGATACAATATATTCATGATGAGTGTAATGATCATGCATTTTATTTTAATTATTTTTTAATAAATTTAATTGTTTACAAACCTCTAATTAATTCTTCTCAAAAAATGTATAAGTTAATTTTTTATTCATTTATTTTATTAACATACCGTGGGAGGAGGAATAAATTGATTAAAATATTTAATTTAATTAAATTAAATTCATGCCGGTGCCGGGATTCGAACTCACAACCTTTGGATTCGGTTTGGGTGCGTTAACCCGCTCAGCCACCTTGAACATCGAATTTATTTTAAAAAAAAACTATGTAAAATAGAAAGTATTCGCGTCGATACAATATATTCACACTGAGTGTAATGATCATGCATTTTATTTTAATTATTTTTTAATAAATTTAATTGTTTACAAACCTCTAATTAATTTTTCTAAAAAATATATAAGTTTAATATCTTTTCTACAACTGTTTGATTTCTTAATAATCCTTTCTTATTAACACTTAGCAATGGTGATATTTTTATTCTTCTTTTCGCACATATATTTTATTCATTTAACTGTATCCACGTTTCGGGGTTGTTTACCCATCTTCAGGATTACTTTCTTTTAGTCTTCATGATTATGTGTATAGGAATACCCTATATGTCCAAGAGTTACCAAAGGATAATTATCATAATTATCCATTGATAATTCTTGGATATAAAACATAAAACGTGAAATTTACCCAAAATTGTTTAGAATGTGCAATTCTGTGCAAAATAAAACTTCCGTTTGGTAATTCGGATGCCTTAATTCGTGTAAATAACTTGTCCCCTTTTTTCCGATTTCAAGCAACCGAAAAAAAGTGCAATTGCACGAGAATCCGGACTCTAGTCATAAGCTACACGGATTTTCTACAGATTTTCTGCACATGTCGAGAGAAAACCCACAAAACAACAGCATTCATTACAAATTATAATAATGTATTATAAAATATAGGAAATTATTCTGGTAGTTAAAACACATTAAAATAAAAAAATAGATATCCGTTTGAGACTGTTGCAGTTTCCGTTGCAATAAATAACTACAGATCACTAAAACGGTAGATTAGTTTATTAGATTAGTATAATGAAAATAAATACCAAGATAATATTAACATGTTTATTTATTAAGTTCAATAATTAGAGACTTGGTGATTTTCACTGATTTATGAAATTAGATGAGAAAAGAAAATGATTGAATTATTTCGTAAAAATGCTATAATTTTCAGATAAATTATATATATTTCATACTGAATAAGAAGAATGCTGGTAACTCATTTAATGAATGAATAATCTTTTAAACATGCACTGAGCAAGAAAATATAAAAATGATGATGCTTTAAAGATTTTAGTTACCAATAAAGTAAACAATTAATGCATTTAAAACCATAATTTCATAAAAGCTAGAAATCCACCTTCTTTGTACACACACTAGAAAGGCCACCGTGTGATTGATCAAAACAATCTATTTCTATACAGAATAGAATTTCTAGTTATAAAAATAAAAAAAATTAAAAAAACAAAAGGGGTTTCTATGTGGTACATTACGATACCTAGATTACTTAGTCTAAATAGCAAAAAAATAATTAACTGAATAAATATTAATTTTTTTCTGATTTGTGATACGCAATCGATCGATTTAATACAAAATGCAATATTATTTTCGTTTTATTCATTTACAAACATAAAGGTTGTTAATGGAACTTTAAAGTTTATAAAATATACCAGAATTATATTGTGAATATGTGAATAAAGGTGGAGAAATTGCCATATGGGACGTAGACTATTTCCATATCATGAAGGGGTTATTGTTGCCGTCAGTTTCTCACTGTGAATATATCTTTCCGGCTTTTGCTCTCAGTCACACCTCTTATAACAGCCATATTTTATTTTGCCCCTTATTACATTTATGCATGATATTTCATCTTGCGTTATTACAGTTTAATTTCCTACTTTATGTACTTAATGTTGGTAATTCATACGGTTCGCGGTACAAGAGTCCTGCAGCTCAGAAGTAAACAGCAGCATACGACTTTTTTTTTCTTTTTTACGTTATCCTTTTTGTCGAAACCGGCAAGGAAGTGGAATTGAACGAGAGAACTTAAAGTAATAAATAAAAACTGAGCAATCACTAAACTTAATATAACTGATATAATAATTGAGCACGCAAAAAAGAAAAAAATTGTTAGCAAAACTTTTATTTCACAATACATGTAGGATGACGAATGTGCTAAACACTTATTCCAAATCGGTAATAAATTATTCCAGGGCACAGGACCTAAATTATTCACTTCAAAGGGTTGTCCATCGGGACAGTATTACAGTCTTGTAAATTTTTAAAATGGCTTCCCCCGCTGTTATGTATAGAGAAGAGAGGGACAGTCGGTGTTGACGAGAATGGGGCTCTTAAGTGTTTATAAATTAAAACTGAATGTTGTCTTATTTATAAACTAAAATATCAAGTGTTGCAAAACTATTCGGGACCAGAAGCCAACCAGACCCGCTATTCTCATTGGGCATAATTTATTTCCTCCATTAAATTATCCCTCGGCGAATGTTATATTAATGTCAGAATGGAGGGAGAGAGGAAATAAAAAAAGTCAAGAAATATTTCCTAGCGGCAAATGCGAATGAATATTTCTTACCAATACTTGTATCTTTCGTAATTAACTCTTGTAAATATTTTTGGATAGTAATTTAACTTATTCATTACCTTACTTGATCAACAATCAATCCATATCAATATTTCGTCATTGTATATATACTGTTATTGCATAATACTGTTTAACAAAAAAAATAATAGGAGTGTACATGATTTTTTTTTATTTATTTATAACAGTTGAAATCTACTTGATGGTATAGAAGGATCCATCTAATTAGGAATTGATAAATTATTTGTCACTTCTATAATTTTGTTTTTATTGAAAACTAGTTTCATCAAACTAGTTTAAACTAGTTAGTTATACATTCATCTTCAGTTCTAAAACCACACAAAAACTTTTGTATTGATTATTTTGAATTTTTGTGTTTTTAAAACTGCAGATGAATGTATAACATTCGAAACTTGTTTTGAATAAAAACAAAATTATAAAAGTGGCATATAATTTATCGATCCCTTATAATTTATAACAATATTTAATGATTCAATTAAATTATAGCGATGGTATTGTGCACCCTTGTGGTAAGTGCAATTTTCATAAAAAATCTGTTAATTGCATAGGCGCGTAAAGAATGTTTTGAATGTCCGTGATATCTGTATTCTTGTATGTGAGACAGATTGTTTCAAATGTGATAAGTCCATTATAGTTCAAATGATCTTGAGCATAATTGCTGTAAACACATTTTGGCAAACATGTACTTTGAATTGTGTGCAAAATCACGACTATATCACAACGAATCATTTTAATAAACAATTGATCTCATTATAAAATATAAGGCTCTCTCACTCATGCCAACTATAGCCTCTATAAATAATTATTCAAGAACTAGATTTTTATGAAAGAATTTTCCGACCTTCAAAAAACCGGTCATTTAATGAATTTTGAAATTTCACTTGACTCTGGAACTAATAATTTACTTACTAAGGGATCATGGTAATCAGAAGGAAAAACTTGCGTTACTGTTGCAAATTATTTTGTTACTTAGAGACCAATCCATCTCTGCCAGTGGTAACAGGGAATACATTCGCAATTTACGCATATGCATTCCCTAATTACACTGAATTTACATGATTTGTTTTTGGTTAGGCTGTGTCCGTGAGCTGCTTTTAAAACAGATCTTCCTGGTTTAATGTCTCATTTTCTAGTTCAGGTTTTAATTTTTAAAAAATTTTGTGATTTATTTTTCGGTTATTGTCGCATAGGTTTCTTTGCTACACCTCTCTTGGTCATGCTCTACCATAAAATATAGATCGCATTTTTTTAAATTGCTGCCTAAATATTAATTTCTAATTAAATAGAGAATCTTGTCGAAATTAAAGGTCTTAAAATTTTTTAAGAGAATTCTAATGAGAATTATCATTATCTTTAACATGCCGAAACGATTTTTATTACGATAATAATTTTATTATTTAAAGAAATAAAAAAAATTATAAATAACTCGTGAACCATTCTTTCTTTATTTTATATTTCTAATTAATTCATCACCGACGTTTCGAGATTCTCTATCTAATCTTCAGGGTCTTTACTCTATTGGAATATATTTTTTTTATTCTTATATTATTCCTCACAGTCATTATATTATATATAACATATATATAAGCTCAATATGTCCAATTTTATTATATTGAGGATAAAAGGCAACAATCCTCAATATAAAAAAATTTATATTTTTAATTTATACCTAAATATTAAATATATATATATATATATATATATATATATATATATATATATATATATATATATATAAATATATATATGTTATCCATAATAAAATGACAGTGAGGAGTAATATAAGAATTGACAAAAAAATGTATTCCAATAGAGTAAGGACTCGAAAGATGAGATAGAGATCCTCGAAACATTGGTGATGAATTAATAAGAAATATACAATAAAGGAAGAAGAGCTCACAAGTTACTTATAGATTTTTATTACAATATTTTCATTTCTTGCAATATAAATTGATAAAGCTTTCTATAGTTTGATTTTATTGTAATAGTACATAAACATTCATCCCCATGAATAAATTTTGGCTAAGGGATTTTCGCTCAAGAGAATGCTGCTGAATGAAGCCGGAGGAAAGACTAAGAGTAGAGGTAAAAACGTCGCCGTAGAGAGAGCTTTAAAGACTATAAATTAAGTTTAAGGGGGACTTTATAGGGCTGCTGTTGGGGGCATAAAACTAGCCCTTATCTCCCAGTCTCTAGCCCCTACTGTTTCCACTTACTGTCTTTTATCACCGCATCTCTCCTGTATTCTTTGTTTCTGCATTTATTTCCAAAGGATTCTTACTTTGTAAATTTACTAACATTATTAAACGTTCGTAGGAGGGATATAATTCCAAGTTGCAGCTATAAATAGTAGTTACATCTAAGATTTAATTTATGAAGAGAGAAAATTAATTTCACCGAGAATACCTATATTAGAATATATATATATATATATATATATATATATATATATATATATATATATATAAATAGAAATATTCCAAAGCAAAATTTGAAGTCTCTCCAATGCCTGTAAAAACAAAAATAAAATAACAACACATTAACGTTTCGCCAATATAGGCATCATCAGGACAAAAAACATAAGGCCACATAAATGTTGACCAGAGATAACACATCTCACACCGAGAGTCTAAAAAAAGATAACACATAATAGATAATACTAGAGATAACACATCACTCCAAGTTCAACATATTGAAGGAAAGTGATAGGCAAGTGTCAAAAAATCAGATTCCGTAAGTTCCTTCATAATAAACGTATATACAATAACAATATCAATGATGACAATTCGAAAATTTATTTCGAGGTCCAAAATCAAGATGGTCCCCACAATGGCTTCGAAAATATTAAAATTTCTCATATTTGAGCAATACTAACGAAATTAGTGTCAAATTGTATGCATTTTAGTTCATAGAATGAAAGTAAAATATCAGGAAAATCTAATTGCGCACACATTTTGAGATATTCAGCATACTTTATCTGAAAATCTAATTGTGCACACATTTTGAGATATTCAACATACTTTATCTGAAAATCTAATTGCGCACACATTTTGAGATATTCAACATTTTCATTGCAGCCTTTACAAAGGCTGCAATGAAAATTATTATAATTTTAAGGCAATGCCCTATTCTTCAAAATTTAAAGCATTTAAAAGAACCTGAATTACCAGGATTAGGTAATTATGTATGTCTAGTTATTGACTAATTATGTATGCAAATAGATTGCCTAGTGATATCACTGGTTCTATTGTAAAGGCAAACTGACTTGGTGGAAAGATTTTCAATGTGCTACTATTTACTATTTAGTTGAAAGTTTAGCTAATCCTGTTGCCCCACCACAGATTTCAGCAGAAACCAGAGAACTTCTTAGTTAGATAAGTTCATTTGTCGAGCATATATACCTAACACTTTTATTGAGGATATTGGCGAGACAATACGATAGATTTTTCACCAAAGAGCGTGGATCATCAACAAGGGAAGCACTTCAACCAGCAATTGAAGGAGCAAATCTGCAGGCTATGATTTAGAATTAAAGTTTAACACAATACCCAGTAATAATATAGCTGGAAGAAAGTCGAGGATAGGTTCGAGCCCATTATGCGTATGAAACCTTGTCCTCGGTCCTTCCTTTTGGAAGTCGGTAGGCGTGGATTTAAAAAACAAAGATGTAACCAATTATATATTTGTGTTGTGAATTAATTGAAATGCACAGAAATGTAGCAACGCAATCGTGACCCGAAATGATGTGACAATGTCGGTTCTCTTACTTTGGTCAGCGTGATGATGATTATAATGATTAAAACATGTTTCTGCTGCAAGTTTTTTTTTTTTTTTTTTTTTACAAATATAAGTGCTTATAAAGCTATTTTCTTTTTGTATTTCCTTATATCCTACACTTCTGACTCCACAATGAAAATAATAAAGTTTGATCTTTTCAACAATTTAGTTCACTTTTTTGAATTCTAAATCTCAATAAATAAATAATTTGATATATAGTTAATATTTTGATATATAGATAATACCCTAATAGAAATAATTCATGCCCTTTAACGAGGCAACAATCTTGGGCGCCATGTTATTGTAAATATCTCAGTATGTGCGGGTAACTAGATTTTTCCAATATTCTTTCATCCTATAAACTGAAATAGATAAAATTTCACACTATTTCGTTGTTATAGTTCAACTGTAAGGAATTTAAACATTGTGGCAGCCATTTTGATCTTCATCTTGATTTTAGATCTCTGAGTAAAATTTCAACTTATCGTCGATATTCTTATTCTATAACTTATAACGAAAAGATTGGCATCTTCCCCATACTTTTCTTATCGAGGAACTTCCGGAATCTGATTTTTTGACACTTGCTCCTAGACCATGTCATGATATTGCTGATCTGCTGAGCAAATGTCACCTCCCGTTTCCTTCAATATGTTTAAGGAATTCATAATGTCCTTTACAGAGGCTGCAATCTTGGACACCTTGTTGAATATTCTCAAAATTTGTGAGCAATTAGGTAATTTTCTGATATTTAATTTCATTCTATAAACTTAGATGCATATAATTTGACATTAATAACGTTAGTATTGCTCAAGAATGAGGAATTTTAATATTTTCATAGCCATTTTGGTGGCCATCTTGATTTTGGATCTCGAAGTAAATTTTCAAATTATCATCATTGATATTCTTATTCTCTAAGTTATAACGAAAATAATGACAAATCTCCCATACTTATGTCATCAACGAGCTCTCGGAAAGACACTTGCCTCCGGACTAATAATTAAAAATACAAGACCACGAAATCGAGACCACCCACTTAAGGCAATAAAGATTTTTAAAAATAAATAAATGCAAATAAATCAGTTTGTCCCCTGCAATAGTCCAAGAACTATAGCCGAATCTTCGACAGGACAGTATACTTGGAAGATTTTGTTGGTCACAATTGTGCCTAACAACCTAATTTATCACCTGAATAATGTCAGATATCTATTTGACCATACATATCATTTTAATCATTATTACCATCGCTTCTACCGTTCAAGGTCATTAGTGATTTTCAAAATTTCTTAAAATTTATGTATTCCTTTTTTTTACAAAAAAAAAAAAAAACCAAAACAATTTAATTACACAAAAATTGCTTGGCTTGATAAATAAAACAACATAAAAACATTTTGACTAAGAATTAATATAACACGCAAATAAAACATACCAACATCTTGAAATTTTAGAAGCATCTGAAGCTTTTTAAAATGTATTTACCTGCAACAGAACAAAAAATAATTAGTAAATGGTTTAGAAAAAAAATCATAATTTTAATAAGCAAGCCATATTTATGTTTATTTCTTAATTTTTATACACAAATCAACATTTCCACAATTATCTTTAGCTGCATTAACCAATTATCAACCTATAATTTGTCTCTAGCCCAGATTTAATTATTTAGGTTTAATTTCATATCAAACGAATTTAGTTATACTTATTTCGTAGTTGTTATCGAGTTCTCTAGTAACGATATTACTTATTATTTAATCAAATATGTTTAATGGTTTATAATTACATCCCTTATTATGTCCTTATTTATATCTTATAATTCCTTTTTATAGAAAAATATTATACTTATATCTTATATTTCATTTTATTATTTTTATTTTATTCCGTAGTATATTAGATATACAGTATTATTCTATAACATAAATTATACAATATGATTTTTCCATATTATTTTAAAAATATATTTTGTTCCTCTGATTAATTACTTATATTTCTGTAACAGGTATATATAATTATCATTAGTTTTAATTTATAATTATGTTCCTCTTACGGGTATAAGTTTTAATTAATAAATATTTTATTAACCGTTGCAGGCTTCACCACACTTTATATAGATACAACGGTTTTTGTTGCTCTCGAAAAAGTTAAGATTTTCATATTCGTAAGTTTACTATAGGAACGACGATATAAAGAAAGTATGTTTTCAGGCACAGCTAATCTAAATTAAAACTGTATGCACTCAATCATAAAATAAACATAACTACATTAAACAAATATAAATTAATATTCATAAATTCTGATTTAAACACGTTTTTATTAAATGAAGTTTCATTATTTTCTCATTTCCTTTGTTCTTTTAACGAGAGAAAAACAGAAGAAAAGTTTAATTCGATTCAATCCTTCCTTTTCTGAAAAATATTACGTTATTCTCAAACCCGGTTTTTCTGCTGCTTCCAAGATTTTTTTTCGTCCTTTTCAATTTCCTTCAAACAATCTTCAGCTTTTGTCCGCTGCCCGTTTAATTCTTTTTTACCCCCTCCTCCCGCTTTTTTTCCAAATAAACATTTCCTGAATAACCTTTTGTTTAAGGGGCAGATTATTAAGAATAAAGGAGAGGAGAGCTAAGACTTACCTGCCTAAGACCATTTTGAATTCATTTATTCGGTCAACTATTAACGGTACAGCTGACAGGGCCCTCTGTTATGGTAATGGAAAGTTAAATATTCATTTGGACCATCCCTCGGTCTCAGCCTTTTAAGGCGTCCCCCTCACAATCCTATATAAAATGGAGGGGAGATTGTATCTTAATTAGTACCGCACCCCCCCTTTTTTTGTCACTTTTTAAACAAAGTATATTAATTTATGGGAAAAAAAAGGCAATGGGGTAGTTTCAAATCGATTGTTCGGATTCACTAAAAATATCTACAGCGTTCAATAGTTTTTTTTTTTTAAATTTAGATCAATAAGCCGTGGACTCATACATATTTGCTGGCGATAAGAAACATTATTAATAACTTAATAGTGATTTTGAGAACGTTTTTTTTGTTCTTGTTCTAGCTTTCTAGTCTGTTTATTTACAATTTGTTTTATTAGATTCATCTTGGGGGTTCTTAGGCGCTCCAGTTCTTAAGCGCCGAATTAAGGTGGCTCTATTCTATTTTGCAATAATGGTTCCTATAGTAGAGTAGCAGACACGAAATCAGACGGGCCTGACAAATTGCCACGTAGCCACAACTCTCGCTCCACTATCTAACTCATCATTCACTGAACAACGGAGCGTAACGCGGAAACTAAAGAATGAGGGACAGTCGATGTTGCATGTTGCAACACACTGACGATTTGAAATTGAGCTGACCCATCCGTCGATATGTATGAACTAAATGCAGCAACATGACAATTATGCCCACCCGCCTAATTTCGTGTTCGCTACTATAAGCTTTTTTCTTTTCAGAGCCTTTAGAACCCAAAAGCCTCCCCAACTATACTCCAAATTTGTTCATCAACGTTCCTCTGTCCACGTTTTTAAATATCAGATCCCTGCCTACCAACTTGCAAAAACGTTCCAGAAAAACTGGTTCCTTCACCAAATCTTTTATGTCTTGGGCTACTCCCTTTTGGAACTCCTATCCATTTCTATTCTTAATCCCTCTCCTATAACGTTGTTAAAACACCGTATAGTAAACAATATGTATTCAATCTTTAACAAATACCAATAACTTGTAATTATTTATAATTATTTAAAATGCCGTTAATGATCAAGGAGAAAAACCAAAAGCGGTAGATCTTGGAAGGTAGGAATCAGTATATAGGAATCAATGTCTCATTTCTCTACCCAGGTTCTTCTACTACTTTCGATGTTGGTCTTAGTCCATTCTCCAGATATGATCATCAACAAAGTTGACCATTATTGACTGAATTGTTCATGACCCTTGGAGTAATGGGGGAGCGGTCTTGTCTTGGACTCTGGATGTTCACTTTACCCCTCTTCCAGTGCACTGACGATGAGAATTTTCAGTCTTTGGATTTTTCCATCGATCTGGAATGCTGAGACTCAAAATATAATACAATTGATAACTTTTGGGAATATTCAGCCTTGAAAGGGCCTTCCTTCATTCAAGACAGCTTTTTATTCTCAGAAAACCAGCAGTTTATAAACCGGCAGAGCTTGGCGCTCTGCATCTTTGTTCATCTTAACTACAAATGTATTGAAACCATTCCGTACTTATCAGTAAATAGTTATCTTCATAATCCAAACGTTTCTTTTCTCTATCAATTTCAAGTTTAAGAAACAGGTGATCATCGTGAGCGAAAATTGTGACATAAACCGGTTTTCATATCAATTGTAAACGGTTTTAACAATGTTCAGCACATACGGTTTATATCATCTTGTTTAACGATCAATAAAAATATATCCTTGATGAAAAAAAGGTTCAATAGAGATTCCGAGCCTTCACCTAGCAATTTCAATATCAAATATTTTACATCCTATCAAGCTTAGAATACTTACATGGTTGGTATGACGATATCCATAACCCATATTGGTGAATATAGTAAATATTTCTTTGATAAATGAATACAATCGAAATTCCCAGGAGGTGGGTATAGTCGTTACTGATTAATTGACTGATAATTAATTATCTATATATATCTACGATATATATACCGTACACCAAACCGATATACTATAAAATAATAATAAATATATTCCAATCCTTTATATATATATATATATATATATATATATATATATATATATATATATATATATAAAGATCATTACTTGAATTAATTCGACCATTATTAGTATCACATTAAAATATAAATTCGCAACTGTCATAAAAATAATGATAATCAGGATATTTGAAAATGAGACTGCTGAGGAATGTCAGTACCGAGCATTACCTCTTCCCTAGCTTTATTTTATGACAAAAATGCCGAACCGCCTAATTTCGTGTTCGCTACTACAAGTGTTTTTCTTTTGCAAGCCTTTATAACCCAAAAGCCTCCCCAAGTATACTCCGAATTTGTTCATCCACGTTCCTTCAACATTTTAGATACCAGATTTCTGCCTACCAACTTGTAAAAATGTTCCAGAAAAACTGTTTCATTCAACAAATCTTTTATTTCTTGGACTACTTCCTTTTGTAACTCCTATCCCATTTCTATCTTTAATCTCTCCTCTATAACGTAGGGATATATAAAACAACCGAGCTTGATTTTATGAAAGATCTCTCATCCAGCTCCTCGTATTGTTGGACGAGTCAAATGTAACCATATCTCTTCTCGATCCGTTGGTATATTTGTATAGCTTATGATGAAATGGAGAAGAGTCTGTGTAGGTTGAACTATTGTGGCGTTGTTTCATTGTTTCATTATTTTAATGAGACCAATTTAATTGGTCTCATTAAAATATTTAATTTATCTCGCTTAAATATTTAATTTAAGTTTTTGGAAGAGAGTCTATTGTACTGATTTGCGGACTGACAGATCTATGGACTATATTTATAAGCCTTCAAATCTTCAAAGATCACAATTCATACAAGTCTAAAAGAGGACAACTCTTGTTTACTTCCAGGAAAAAAAAAAAAATTAAAACCGTTTGATCTCAAATATTTTTAAATATAAAACGATGAGGCCACGGCAAACGGGGCGATATCACGAAAAGAAAGGAACACGAAAGCCGATTTTGAGCAGCACGAAAGCAAGGGACAGACAAAAACAGCTCCCTGGCACCACAATTATCTCAGACCGGGATAAAAGGCTGAGATGTATTATCGGCCGAAATGATAGAGCAGGGTGCGGTTTTTGTCGGTCCGTGCGTCGGGCTGAAAGGAATATAAAGAATTCAATACTTCAATTGTTAAAAGGCCTAAATTTACCGTTTCCACGAAACGAATCAGACGAATGAAATTGCCATTTTAAATGGCCATTCATAAGTCAGCACGATGATACCAGTTAAGAAGTCAGCTAGTTACGAGAGTTGTCGAATAAGTCGGAAAATGGGAATAGTTTCTAGTTAAATTATACCATAATTTTGCGGAATTTCAATTAATAAATTTAGACTCTACTTCAGCTGCTTACTTCGAATATCTCTTACATTTCTTGGTCTTGGTAATACTTTTTTTTTCTTTGATGGGAGTATATATGTATATTATGTACAAAATTAGTTTCCATTGAAATGTAAGGGCGACTGAAAACTTTACGTCGAAAGTATTAGTTAAAAATAAAGTATAGGAAATAAGTAATTTTTTTTATAATATTCAAAAATAAGTGAACAATTTAAAGAAACCATGTGGAGAAATGAAGAAATCGTGTACAAAAAGTTGAAATAAAAAAATTGAGTCAATAGAATTAGTATTAATGAAATTAATGAAATTAATTAGTATTAATGAAGTTTAAAATATACAACAAATAAAAGTGGTTAATGTAATGATTAATAAGGATTAATGGAACAAGGAAGACTAGATGATGGGCGATAGGAGCACGAAATGCAGAAAAGGTGTGTAAAAATAACCATACATGAATTAAGATGGGATTAATTAATTTCCCGAAACTAATATTCTATATAAAACCTTCTCTTTTTTTTACTTCCTTGATTAAGGTCATTTTCCTAATTATGTAATATTGCAGCAGTCCATAGGTTGCACTTTATTTTGATTTTTTCTCCGTCACTTTGGAGATGATTTTGAATGCTATGTATAGATAAAGGAAAAATAATTATAACCAATTGGAACGAGATAACTAAATTCTAAAATTCAAGCTAAACAGTAAGAAAGATAAACATTTAACTGAAGATGCGCTTTTTGCTTTTTTTTTCAAAGCTGTTACATTAATTACTTTTACATAAATTCAGGAGTGTTATCTGAACTTGAACGGGGTTAATGGGAGTCTTCGTTCAATTACGGTGGTAAAGAATAGCCATTTCGTTTTCAGTTAACAGAAGATGTGTTTTTTCGAGGCCAAAATAAATATGAGTTCATTTCCTTTTTACCTGAAAATAAATTTCGCTAGCACAATGATCTCACAAGCTCAATTTTAGTTTAGTACACACTTTTTTTTATTATTTACCTATTCCATTTCCGAAAATCCCCATAATATATTTAATATACACAGATATATCAATATTTCCATAAAATACTCATGAATTTTTTTGTGATAACTTCATTTTTTTATTCATTTGTATGCCTAGGGGTGATAAATCACTTTAACACGGATAATTCAACTAGAATATAATAATTCAATGCTACCATAATGAGTTCTTAATAATTTAAGAGGTGGTATTTCATAAAAAGTATTTATGAACTGTGTAAAATAACATTTACTTTGAAAATGACCCTTGAGCAATAAAATACTCACTCTCACCTTCTACAATTTTCTTAATAAAACTGCCAATGAGTGCCTTTAAAACCACTTTAATAATAAAAAAAAATCTTTTATAACTACAGCGGGTTGGGGTGAACTTCGGGGAAATGATACTTCAAAACTACCGAAAATGAGTTCCAAGAGAGATACACTAATAATAAGCAGAGGAATAATCAAATAAAAAAGAAGTTAAGAGGATGAGAAGCAGTAGGTCCGAAATTAGAAGCTGGAGAGGAGCGAGGAGGGAAGGGGGGAGATGCAGAAGATAATTAAAAGCCCCTCTAGCGGATTAAGTGAAGAAATGTGTGCTGGCTCAAGTGGCTCCCTCTATTCCCCGACTTAAGTCTCATTACGCTCCCTGGGCCCAAAGCTAGCTGTATACTCTCTTTTTTCCAACAACGCTACTAAATATAATTTTTAATTTGTTACATCCTTCAATAGAGGCGCTGCAAAGAGAGAGTGAGAGAGAAAGTTGGATACAGAAAAACTATTAAATAATAAATATTACTAATTTCTTCTATCCAAATTTATTAGAAAGTCCGTTGTCAAATAAACAAAATATCAATATTTATCCTAAGACCAAAATGGCATAGGTTCCCGGGTTGAGTGACAAATATGCAATCATATGCATTTATCATCAATGCAAAATAAAAAAGGTGACACGAATATAAACAATATTATAAGAAATATAAAATAAGTCAGTCCTAATGTAAAGCTAACACTGCTCCACTGCCTGGTTAATGGCCCACCCTCCCACATCCATTTTTATAAGAATGAGAGAGATGGTATACCCATATGATATAGTAAACTATTTCCATGTGAGTTAGTAAACTAACAACTATACTATCTTATCTGAAGGAAAACGTGGATATTCGAGAAAAAAACAACGAATTTTTAACAAAAATATGAAGCAAACTACTATCACTCTAATTGGGGAAAAATTATCGAAGATTAAATAAAATAATAATAAATAAAAAATTAAAGGTATTTATAGTTTTAGTTTGGCATTGGTGCTTGTTGATATTGCAATTGTACCATCAATAGACTAAAGGAAAGAAAACGTCGATAAGAATATCGTTTACTAAAACTAAAAACTAAGTGAAAAAAGATCAATGACTAATTATATTAGTAACAATTCTACTAAGACACTGTCGATCGACACATATTTGCATCCTATAGCATGCCTTAAAAAGCATTTATATAGATAAAATATATTTCATTATCCATAACCAATTCAATACGTGATATTACGGTGAAATTAAGTCTTAATATTGACTAGTGTTACTTCGATTTAAAGTTAAAGTTCGGCTTCAGAGTTCTTGTGAGAATGATATTTGAAAAATGCTCTATGACCAAAGGGTGAATCATGTATGTTTCTGTTTTAGTCAAATCAGATTTTACTTTTTTAAATTGTTTTCCTAATAAATTAGAGCTATGGCTTTGGTCATGAACACTACTGACACTAACGGGACTAAAAAATAAAAAACAATAAAAGTAACGATATTATCTCAATATCTAAAATAGTAGGAATACGTTAATATCAACTAAGAAAATGAAATATAAGAAAAACAATAGCCACTATTCTGCAATGAAATAATTCCAGTTAAGAAGATATTTTACGCCAAGCGATATTTTTATTTAACCGCAGCTTCATAAAATTAAACAATACCAGCTCTGTCTAAATGTAGTTCTTTGGGCATAGATGAACCGAGCAATGCCACCGAATCTTTGGCTAGAAAATTAAATCTGAAACTGGAATTAAGCTGATCCACAGTTAGAAAAAGAGGTCTATGAACCCAAGATTCCAATGTCGATCCTAGATTTACGCGAGACGACTCGAACGGCAACTGATGTCATCTTTTTTAATTGGCCCGCTCGTAGGATAGTAGATCCAAAGAACTAGTAATCAATTGCTCATATCTCTCAAAACTAATCTTGAATAAATAAATGGCAGCAAAAAATTGTTCAGCGATATTTTTTATGGCTAAAAAAAAAAATATTATTTATACCAGAAATTCCTTTTATTCTGAAAATTACTTGAATAAATATAAATACAATGCTGTACAGGTTAACGTTATTAAAAGGATAATAGAAGATTATGCCATTACAATCTCGCAGTACAAAACCCCATGCTCACGCCTGCTTTAGGATCATGGCGGAGCTCGAGATATGGGTACCGACTCTTGACAAAAATGTATATATACAGCTACGCCCTGAGGCTGAATAGGCTATTGAAATGGCGAAATTCCATCTGAAAATGTGCGAAAGTTTACTCGGGTCGGTTGGGGATGTATGAGAAAGGCAATTCCATTCAAGTCCTCCAACCAAACTTGCGGGAGCTCATCTGATACAGACACCTAAACGAGAACCTCTATAATACCCTGCCATCACGCTCCAAGGAACTGAACCTCTAACTCGGTGGAAAAAAAAGGGAGAGTTGGACCGTTTTATACACTATATTTATTTATGCTTTAATATATTAAAGAGTGAGCATGAACTACTCAACTTATGTAAACCATTTTAAAAGGTAGAGATGACCGGAAATACATAGAAAGAATGATGAAGCAGTAGAATGAT